>LR749806.1:1426276-1437562 GCA_902729485.2 Mus minutoides | reverse complement strand
TCCTTCACAAATGTCTGAAAGAGAATCTGGTCACTCGCTACGTCGATTATGGCCAGACTCTCTGAGCTGCATGAGGCTTGAGTTAACAGCAGTCCATCCTGAGACTGCAGGAAAAAACTTGTGTCTACAATAGAACCATCATAGTCATTGAGGCTGTCTCTAAGCTCTTGACTCAAATCCTGGTTTTGATTATCTGAAGGTGAGCCAAATAAACAACTTTCCCCTGGCTGTAAAGCACTGCTGGCTTTCTGACGTTTTACAGATGTTCCGAGAATCTCTGGAAAGGCTACCTTAGAAGCAGAAGCAGGAATGGGTGTAGGAGGAATGAGGCCATTGTCATCAGCTGCAGCACTTTCTTTACGAGGCAAGAGAGATGAGGCTCCACCGTGCCTGGCTTTGCTCTCTGGCCCTTCAGTCCTGCTTTTAACTTCATTGCTGGGGAAGAGTAAAGTTCTCGGAACTGCCCCCAAATCTGAATTTATTTCCTGTCTTTCATGTGACTCATTGCTGTTTCCTTCAAAGGAAGACAAGTTTACATGTATCAATTTGGGCTTCTCATTTTCTAGAGGACTAGATACTTTATCTAAAATCCTTTGCAGTTCTGGACTTAAGTTAAATGATGCTCCTGACCAAGTGAATGAATTATCTTGGTTTGTCTCTGTGAGTTTGGGCTTTGGGGACCCTTCATCTTGATCTCCTCTGACTACTTCTCCTTGGGGACACTCATTACCCAGAACTGCAGAATCCCGGGGTTCTAATGTTTTAAGGGCTACTGAGTTACAGTTCTCTTGCACATGAGCTGCAGCCATATTGTCTAAGGCTTCGATGACCTGAGCAGAGTCTATGTCTGAAAGTATAATAGAGTCCCCACTGAGACAAGCTCCTTGCTGCTGAGTACCCGAAGGCTCACTCACATTTGGTGTCATAACTGGGTCTTCTTGTGGGTGTGGAGGATTGCTGAGATGGTTTGGTGTCATTTCAGAAAGGAGTGGCTGATTTGCCTTTATATCAGGTGACTGTCCTTGTCCTAAGCCATCTTCTTCAAAACTGTCAAATAGTATACTATCACTCATATTCAAACTGGTTTCAGGCAGACTTTCTTCCTCCACACCAGTAGGAGTTCTCATTTGAGGAGCCAGCGGCATGATTGGCTTCACTATTTCTTGTGTTTCAAACCCTTGAAGAAAACTGTTTAACTGGGAATCAGTAACAGAATGCTCATTCTCTTTAAAGCAAGTGCCATTTTGCCCCTGAGGTACTGGAGTATGGAAGATGAGGCTGACTGGAGCTCCTTTATTGATGTTCTTTTCGGTGTTTGCTTTCACAGCCTCGACCTTCTTACTGTCCACATGGTCTGTGTTGGCTGCTCCTGGGACATGCTGGTCACCTGGAGTGCTGTGACGCGTGTTCTGCATGGCGGAGCCCTCTTCCATTATCCCTACTGCTTTTGCTCCTTCCGTGATATTTTCAGTTGGCATCTGTTCAATTATTTCCTCTGACTGAGTATCCAAGTATAAGCTATCTCCAAAGTCACAGAAGGCTGGGTGAGAAGCATGACGATGTTCAATTTTATTTGTTGCATGAGCACCTGTTTTTCCTTGTACTCCAGAAGAATTTAGAAGATTTTCACACTGGCCTCCTGCTTGACCAAGTTTTCCAGTTGACTGCGGTGCCTCAGCTCTGCCTGTGTTACTTCCCAATGCCTGACAACAAGGATTTGAGTCATGGTCTTTGCTATTAAGCTTCATACGTTTGATGGGTGCAGCATCATTTGAGTCTCTGGCCACATAACTACTACCAGCTTGTCCCTCTATTAATGTCTTCTGTCTGGTGCAAGTGTTTGTGTGTTTCTCACTGTGGTATTCCAGGCACTGGCTGACTGGATAGGTGTCTTGGAGCTGGCTTTCTGTACCATTCTCCGTGAGCACCTCATTTCCCTTTTCTATCTCCCAAGCATCCAGTCCTCTTCTGTCTCTAGCAGCAGCAGGGGACTGAGCAGTCACATTTTCCTTCTGAGATCCTGCAGCAGGATGTCCCACAGCAGCACTGCTCTCAGTGTTTCTCCTCAAGCAGGCCTGATGCCTTTGTAAAGGGAGTGAGGGCTTCTTGCATTTTTCTTTGGCACAAGAAGATAGATTTTTTGCAAATAGTCCTGGACTTCTAAATTCTGCATTCTGCTCCTCTAAGGACTTCTGTGAGTCTTCACATAGAGTAGATGTACACATAGTCTGTCCCTGTAAATCATCTCTCTGCATCCCAGAGTCAGGCATAGGACTACTGTCCCAAGATTGTTTCCGATGCTTTCTGTATCTCCCAGGTGGTAAAGTGTTGTTCACTTGCTCTGAACTAAAACACAAAGCAGTTTTGCTTGTTTTCTCCAATGAGAAAGTTTGAAGAACTTCCTTAGTGCTTGATTTTCCTTCTTTCAGAGACTTTCGAAGCATTTCTTTGTTTATACCTAAAGTCCGTTTTCTTGCTGCACAAATGGAGGGTGTCTGGAGCTCGTGATTGCCCTGGAACCTAGAGAGAGAGTCTGCGTGCTCTCTGTGTTCATCTATACCTCGCTCTGCATCTGGGGACTGTTTATCATTAGACCCACTTGCTCTCATGCTCTTTCTGCCCTTTGATGCTAACTTTTTATGAGAACTCTTAGTCTGGGATTTGAACGTGTGTTCCTTTACTTCTGATGCTCTGGTCCGTGAGTGTGTGTTAGAACTCAAGGGTGAATTTGGATCCCACTGTACTCCCATTTCAATTAAGTCCTGCTGTAGAATCATTTTAGCTTCTTCCACTATTAAGGCTGCTGCTTCCCTTGCAGATAGGCCCTTGCCAGTCACCCAAATAGTTCGCATACTCCGCCGCTCTTCAGCTGCTTCCTCGTCTTCATCCACTGCCTTCCGGGCACTATTCAAGGGCAGGAGAAAAAGAAAATTAATGCTTTTCCTTCACTCACACAACATGAACCCACTCTATTTAAGCTGCTTCAGGGAACTAAAATGGCAGTAGGGTGGGCATGGAGGGATGGGGAGGGAGGAAGAGAGACAGAACCAGACACAGGCTCTCATTCTAGCTGGGAGAACTGAAAACTGATGTTTAAACTACATTCTTGTCAAGTGGTGTGAAGGATGCCCAGAGGGAAACCCTGGAGAGGACAGGTGGTGGGCAGTTCTTAAATAGCAGAATACAGGCAATCCCCACTAAGATAGACTTCTTAAGCAAAAGCCTGAAAGGCGGGAAAGACAGCAAAGCAGGTAAGAGCACTGACTGCTCTTCCAGAGGTCCTGAGTTCAAATCCCAGCAACCACATGGTGGCTCACAACCATCTGTAATGGGATCTGATGCCTTTTTCTGGTGTGTACTCATAAAAATAAAATAGATAAATCATTTAAAAAAAAAGATGATACAACCTTTAAGTTGAAGCTTTAGTAATAAGGCAAAGTAGTTTAACACAGAAATCTATCAATTTAAAAATCAACATTGAATCTAAATTTATGACAGAATGAAATAAAGATTGTCTACTTATTTAAAACAAAAACAAAAACAAAGAACAAAACTAAGAGAGAACTAAACTCACCACTAGAGTGAGCTCTTCTGAAAAATAATGTTCTAGACCCCCAAAGATCAAACAATTATGTAATTCAATGCTAGGAGGAGGACAGGATGTGGCAAAAATAAAGTGAAGTTACGAAGGCTGAGACTCCTCCTTCCAAGCACCTGAAGTAATGGGGAGCAAGTTCTCCCTCCACCCTGAGTAAAACAACTGCAAGCCAAGGGCAGGTTCAGGAGACATCCCAGGACAAGGGCAGGTTCAGGAGACATCCCAAGACAAGGACAGGTTCAGGAGACATCCCAGCCTGCATCTCGCTGTTGCTGGCATCATTCATGCTGGGGAGGTAAGCTGTGGTAAAAATCTAATGGAGCAGTCCTATGGCTTGTATCAAGCAGCCGACTGACAGCATGTGCAGGAATCATGCAGATGGAAGGCCCAGCCAAGCCTCTGGATGGCAAAGGTCAAACCATAAACAGCTAAAAACCCATGAAAAACCCCAAACCAGAACTGCCATCAAAGAGACTCCTAAATCTATTTATTACTTGCAGATACAGTACTATCAATATATATTTAAAGTTATTCTGAAACCACTTTTTAAAAGTAGTTCATTACAGAAAATAGATAACATGGCTAACAAATCCATTAAACTTCAAAGATGTGGAAGAAAATCCCAAATCCTACTACAAATAGATTAAATGGCTCACAAGTTAAAGGACTCTGGCTCCCACTAAGTTTCCCATGACATCATACAATGCAAAGCAACAAGAGTGAGTGAAAAAAAAACTCAACAAAAGGAAATACAGGACCTACTAGTGGTGTCTTGCCCTGGAATTCAGGATGCTGACACAAAAGATTTCAAGTTCAAGGCTATCCTGGGCAACTTAACACAGTCTCGTCTGGAGGTCCAAGTAGGACAGAGATTTTATATTAAGAACACTGCGCTTCAAATGCTCAAAGTCAGAGAAGGACAGTTTTGAACATATAGTAATGTTTTGTAAGCAAAGCATTCCTCAAGGCATCTCAGTAAAGGATAAGTTCCTCCAACTAAGACAAATCTAGGAATACCTCAGCAGTGAAAGTCAGAATTTCAACATACAAGGATATGTACAGCACCTTTCTATATTCACCCTCCACAGAAGCAAGGGCAAAGGTGCAAACTTAACGTACAGTGCTATATGCTGAGACACAGACAAGGGAAAGAGAGGAAAGGAATCCCACAACTGCTGCTCAGCCAGTAGGTAGAAGGTAAGGTATAAAGCACCACCAAAATCTTCAAGAACCCGAGCATGCAGTGTGCAAATACAATTCACCACAACTTTCTAAATTTAAAACTGGAACAGCAAAGCAGAGCCAACTTGGAGAGAAAGAAACATGGGAACTGTCATAAATATACATCAAATATAAGAGCAAACTTATCCATCATTGCAATCAATATGAATAGAACTGAATCATCTATTCAAAGGAAAAGATTTTCAATTTGGTTCAGATGTAAAACTCAACTACTGTGAAGGATGTACACAAAACATTACGAATACAAAGTGATTCAAAAGGTAAAGATGAAGGGATCCCAAAAAAGCAGATACACAAAAGCAGCTAATTCGGGATAAGCTAAATATGAGTTGAAAAGATCTTAAGTGTGAGAAAGGGGACAATTAAAGCTCAAACTACAATCACACATACACAAACAGATGTGAATGTATATGAAGCGAAACCACAAAAAACAAACTGAACCAGAAAAAAAAGTCACCCTAAAAATATCAAAATAAGGGAGAACCTTGACTGTGAGTGTAAAGTAGGGTAAGAAAGAACATAATTAATACACAAATACATTTCAGACATTAGACCTTACAATCACATACACGCCTCGTCTGTACTGTTGATAAATCTAACATACTTAGCTGAGTTCCCCACACAGTCTGTTAGTAGCAGATCACTGGATTTTTACATGTCTACATAATGAAGTTTCCAGAAACCCATCAGGACAGGAGCTAGGTCCTCTGGACAGGCAGATGTGAGCAGGGTAGGCAGAGACACAAGGAATGCTATGGCTTGTTGGTGAGAAGCAGACATATACGTTCAGTGAGAGATCCTGTCTCAAGGGAATAAGAAGCAGGATGATTCAGAAGGACACCTGAAATCCTCCTTTAGCCTCTGAACACACACACACACACACACACACACACACACACACACACACTGCCACCACATGCATCTGTGCACACTTATGTACACACACACATATACCATGCACATGTACATTTTAAAAACCTGAATTTTTGGTTGCCAAACAAAAAAATAAAAGAAAAAATGATAAATTGTGTGAAAAAAAATTGAAACATGCATATCAAGTAAAAGGCTCAAAATTTAAATCCATTTAAAAAAATAAATTATTTAAGAGAAAAAGAAGGCAGGGGAAGAAAGGAGGAAGAGGAAGGGAGGAGGAAGAGGGGGAAGAAGAGGGGGAAGAGGATGGGAGGGGGGAGAAGGAGGAGGAAGAAGAGGGGGAAAGAAGTCTGGTCTAATTCTGATAGTCCTGCCTTTATATGTTACTTGACCTTTTTCCCTTACTGCTTTTATTATTCTTTCTTTGTTTTGTGCATTTGGTGTTTTGGTTATCATGTGACAGGAAGAATTTATTTTCTGGTCCAATCTATTTGGAGTTCTGTAGGCCTCTTGTATGTTGATGGGCATCTCTTTCTTTAGGTTAGGGAAGTGTTCTTCTATAATTTTATTGAAAATATCTACTGGCCCTTTAAGTTGGGAATCTTCAATCACTTCTATACCTATTATCCTTAGGTTTGGTCTTCTCATTGTGTCCTGGATTTCCTGGATGTTTTGGGTTAGAAGCTTTTTGCATTTTGCATTTTCTTTGACTTTTGTGTCAATGTTTCTATGGCATCTTCTGCCCCTGAGATTCTCTCTTCTATCTCTTGTATTCTATTGGTGATGCTGATCTCCTTCCTAGGTTTTCTATCTCCAGGGTTGTCTCCCTTTGTGATTTTTTTATTGTTTCTATTTCCATTTTTGGATCCTGGAAGGCTTTATTCAATCCCTTCACCTATTTGGTTGTTTCCTCTTTAAGGGCTTCTACCTGTTGACCTGTGTTCTCCTGTATTTCTTTAAGAGAGTTATTTATGTCCTTTTTAAAGTCCTCTATTGGCATCATAAGATGCGATTTTAAATCCAAACCTTGCTTTTTGGGTGTGTTGGAGTATCCAGGATTTGCTGTGATGGGAGAACTGGGTTCTGATGATGCCAATTAGCCTTTGTTTCTGTTGGTAAGGTTCTTGCACTTGCCTTTCACCATCTGGTTATCTCTGATGTTAGTTGGTCTTGCTGTCTCTGGCTGTAGCTTGTTCCTCCTGTGGGCTTGTAAGCCTGTGTCAGGACTCCTGGGAGACCAGCCCTCTTCTGGATGGACCTGTGTACAGAGGGCTGTGGAACAGCCCCAGCTCCGGGGTACAAATGGAGACTGAAAAGATCCTGTCCCAGCTGCTCCACTGTTCCTATGCCCTGTGTGCTCCTAGCCTGTCCCATTTTAGATAGTTATTGGAGAGAAAGAAGAGATCTCACCTCTGAGCCCAGGAGTGAGAGCACTCCTGGGAGATCAGCTCTCTCCTGGCAGGACCTGTGTACAGAGGGCTGTGGAGTAGCCTTAGCTCCCAGGTGCAGGTGGCAACCAGCCCCACTTAGTATTTTTACAAGCCAATAGCTAGTGAGTACCAATTTTAATCATTTGGTCCACTTTCTTTTTAATGAAACCTGGAATCAAATAATGTATTTTGTTGTTTAACTCTCCAGTCTTTCTTAATTAGAAGAGCCTCCTTGGTCTTTTTTATCACAACAGGTATTTCTGAAAAGGACTGAGCAATTATTTTGTAAATTATCTTCCACTTTACACTTATAGTTTTTCCTTATAATTAAATCAATATTAGGCATTTTGCTAAGAACAGCTTAGCATATTGTACAACATGGTGCTGCATCTTAAAAATCACTAAGAAGGTAGACTGGAAATGTTCTCAACACAGAAATGGTAAGCATATTGGGTGATGTTTGTGTTAATTATCTCAAATTAGTCTTTCCACAATGTTCACATATTTTAATATTCTACAGTTTAAAGGATAAAAATACATATTCAATAATTTTTAAAAATACATTTTAAAAGGAAAACTATTTCAGGGAAGTAGTTGCATCCTCAGTACACTACACAAAGCATATGATATTGAAAGCAGTAATTTTGCTGAATTATGGTTCTAGACTCAAAACAGGCATAAGCATGTCAGCAACAATACATCAACCTGACCACAGAACAGAAGAAAACCCCAAGATGTACTTACAGACAACAAGAAAGAACTTTCAACTCATATTTTTTAGTGAATACTGCCTTCCCTCCCTGAAGAGTGGCAGGTCATCTGTAGCATATTTTCAGCATGCATGTCTATACTTGATCTCCTTCACCTCAGAAACTACTAGTACATACCTTGGCATAGATATTTATCTCCAAAAAATCTGTGAAAAATGAAGATTTATTCTTCATAGAGTAGTCAGCACATCTCAAGGAGATGAAAACACTAATCCTGTGAAGCCCTAGTTCTCTAACAGAATGAGTTATACTCTAGAGCTGAAGACATTTAATCTACATCTACTTCAGAATTTGTCCAGCTACGAACTAGAGCAGACAGGTGTGCTTTTGCATGCCAGGAACCCAATCATAGGGAGGCCAAGGTAAGGGAGTTATAATGTCAAGAACAGCTATGTTATTATATAGTACGGCCTATCAAAAACATAGTTCATTAGTTAGTTAACTGAAGAGCTAAAGGTGACAGCAATGAAAAGTATCAGCTAGTGAGATCATGAGCATGGTGGCACCATATAGTCATCCCTGTAAGTACCACAGCTGTACAATAACTCAGATCACAAGAACAACCAAAGACCTAGCTAATATACTGTTAACAAGGAAAATTAAGATATATTGTTTAAAAATATATAATACATTCCTAAAATACTTGAAAATATACCCCTAATTTACTTAAACACAAATGTATAATGCCCTAATGCAATAAAAAGGCAAAAAATTTCCATTACAGCTGTATGTATGTATGTGTATGTGTGTATATACATAAATACACACACACACACACACACACACACACACACATATATTGCTTAAAAGCATCATGCTCTGCAAACTCACACACTAAACCCTATGAGCTTAGAAGACAGTTGAGACAGACTACTATATCCAGGCTGACAACGGAGAACGGATTTAAAAACTGTGAGACACTACCACTGCTAAAGCTCTACAGCATTGGCACCTAGCACCAACTCAGGGGCATCCCTCTAGAGGACATTCATTCCCAAAAGAGCCATGCAAGGAAACTAGAAACCTGGCTCATTGCATTGCTGTCTTACATTACAAAGTGTTCTACTGCTTTGAGGAGACAACATGACCTTGGGCAACTCTTATAAAGGAAATCATTTAATTGGGACTTGCTTACAGTTTCAGAGGTTTAGTCCATTATTATCATGGTGGGAGCATGGTGGGAGCATGGCTACACACATGGCACTGGAGCAGTACCTGAGAATTTTACATCCTGATCTATAGTGCCATGTTTCCTCCAGCAAGGCCACAGCTACTCTAAGGCCACATCTCTTAATCCTTCTCAAATACTGCCACTCCCTGATGACTAAAGCATGAGCCTATGTGGGCCATTTTTATTCAAACCACCACAATCACTAGGAAGCCTTCTTATACCACTGTTGGGAATACAGAAGGCTTTGTGATTTTTTTCAGCATTAGTAAGGATACAGTAAAAAGCCACTTAAAACACCACCAAAAAAATGACGCTCAAGAGAAAGAGCCACAATGGGGACATGGGCCAACATTCAACACCCAACAGCTATGGAAACAAATACAACTCAAAACAATTTTCTACCCCTTCACATCTCATCCTACCTCAAACCTTAAAGTGAATCAAAAGTAAATGCAGGAAACATGCAAAGCCAAGAGGCTTGTAAAAGGTCACACACTGGTAATGCAGTGGATTTGATCTAACACTTGTATTATGTTAATTGTTTAAAATCTGCCTGTAAGATGCTGAGCGCCCCTGCCCCTACTTGATTTTAATTGGTAAATAAAGTTGCTGGTGGCTGATGGCTGGTCAAGGAGACAGGCAGAACTTTAGGATTTGTGGGAAAGGGGACCAAGGAAGGAGGAAGGATTTAGAACCACCATGCCAGAAAAAGAGTAAGGACCAGGCCTGAGAGCTGCAGAAGAGAGAGAGCATAGCAATCACGTAAGAGCCTGAAAAGAGCACCCTCACCTCAACTGGGTCTAGGGCAACAAAGATGGAATGTGGATTTTAGTGCATAATGACCTGGGCATATTGGAGGGGGCATTAGCCATGAGGGGGCATTAGCCATGTGGAGGCTTGGGATAACCATCAAGCTATTTAGGGCACACTACAATAGAAGGCAGAGTTTCTGCCTTTCATTCTGGAATCCAGAGCATTGGGGTGGGTAGCAAGGAACTCAATCTGCAGCTTCCACCCCTGGGTCAATTAGAGAAGAGATTAATTGGTAACTGTAACAACCAGTCCCTTCCCAGGCTTGTTAAAAGATTCAGTCCAAAAGCCAGGCCTAACATCAGTGGAAGGGAAGAGACTGAGTTGGAAATGAGATGGGCATTTTGATTTAGAATACATTTTTATTAATGTTCTTCAAAATAGAATTGTTAGTAACCGAAAGTAAAGAGCCATCAGCTCTACCTGATCTTTTAATTTTGGAACATGTACAAAAAGAAATTAAATGATTTCTTGATCATATGCTAGTCTAATCCATTCAATGTGTTATTAGCCCTCCCCCTCCACACAGTCTAGGAACCCTCTCATCAAAAACTGAGTGAGGGTCTAGTGTTGCAAAGAGCAGTTAAGCAGAGTGTATGAATGTTTGAGCCCTGGAGAGGCCATGGGAATCAAATCCGCTGCAGAGGCCGGCAAGCACCATTGCCTCACTCATGCCCAGCCTGAGGAAACCAACACATGTCACGAATGCCTTTCCAGACAAGCATGGTGTAAACTAGGAAACAAACAGTAACCCTCAAGAGAAAATATAGTCACATTTCTGACACAGCAAGTATGCCCTAGGATTCTCAACAAGGGAAATATTTTAATATATTTCATATATTATCAATTATTTAAGTTGATGAGTTGTCACTTAGTAACCCTAAGACAGACACAGACTTCGTTACCTTTTGAAAGGCAAAGAGTTCTTCAGAACCACCTCTACCTCCGCACTATCAGCTCTGGCAAGATCTGCCACAGTGAGAAAGCCAGAGGCATACAGGAACCTGGCTCTCTGCGCGTTGAGTAAGGACACCCGGATCAGGTCACACAGCTCTCTCTGGATGCCAAATGTAAGGCGCTTCTGAAACTGGGAAAGTAGTAGCTCCATGTTGTGCCAGCCCAGACGGTTGGAAAACACCGTAATCATTCCTAGAATGGTCAAAGAATATTTCTTGAATTAAAAATTGCTTTTAGAGTATTCATGGAGGGACCCATGGCTCCAGCTGCACATGTAGCAGAGGATGGCGTTGTCAGGCATCAATGGGAGGAGAGGCCCTTGGTCCTGTGAAGGCTGGATTGATGTCCCAGTGTAGGAGAATTTCAGGTTGGGGAGGTGGGAGTGGGTGGTTGGGTGGAGGAACACCCTTATATAAGCAGGGGGAGGGGAATGGG
>LR749806.1:1413838-1426098 GCA_902729485.2 Mus minutoides | reverse complement strand
GAGGCCCTTGGTCCTGTGAAGGCTGGATTGATGTCCCAGTGTAGGAGAATTTCAGGTTGGGGAGGTGGGAGTGGGTGGTTGGGTGGAGGAACACCCTTATATAAGCAGGGGGAGGGGAATGGGATAGCAAACTTCTGGAGGGGGGCTGGGAAAGGGTATAATATTTGAACTGTAAATAAAGAAAATATCCAATAAAAAAAAAAATAGGAAATTTAGAAAAGCAATTCAGGATTTATAGTAGTTCTAAAAATCAGGGAAACATGTTGATTTCTACCTGTTAGAAGTTGAGCAAAGAGACAATTCATATCATGCTTGAACTTCTTGTCTATAGAAACTGTAAAACCACTTGGTGTTATTAAAGACAGCTATTTTTACTTATTAGAAATCAGTTAGAACTTGTGTAGTCATTGATATGATTTTTAAGTGTTTTCTTCCTGCATTTTCTAGTGAGTATAAAATAAATATTTGTCTAAGTTTTTACACAACATGATCCTCCATAAAAAAATCAATAAATACTAGAAAATTATTGAAAAAAAATTGCTTTTAGACTAATTCTCTATGCATATATATATATATAAATACATAAATATATATTCTATGTGTATAGGTACTTATGTACGTATACACGTGTGTGTGTGTGTGTGTGTGTGTGTGTGTGTGTGTGTGTGTGTGTGTGTTTGGTTTGGTTTTTGATCTTTCTGCAGAAAGTAAGGTTTAAGAGACAAAGGATAAGTTAATAGGAGAACAAATATTAAAAACCCTAGTTATGTGCACAAAGAATAAAGTAAGTACAATTAGAGGCAAGAGATTGAGATCACCTTCTTCCTTTCTCTCCACTTCAGTTTTTGAAACAGAGCCTCTCATAAACTTTGGGCTCACCAACTGCCTGGACTAATTACCTAGAGAGGCCCTAGTGCCTTCCAGCACTGGGACTACAGATAGGCATTGCTGTGCCCAACTTTGTAAGACAGTGCTGGGGAATCTGAACTCTGGACCTCTTGATGGTGTAAGAAGCCCTCTCTCAAGGCTCATCTCACTTATTCCTATGAACAACATTTGGATACTGAGGCACATACCACTCCTAAACAACAAAAAGCCCCATTCTTATAACACTGCCTCTACTCTTCTTACTACTCTCTCTCTTTTTTTCTTTTTCTGTTTATTTTTTTCTTCTTTTAAATGAACTGTAACAAAACAGATGAAAGACTCTTTGCTAGACAAATGATTTAAAACCTCAAATGCTAAAAGAACTAAAGAGCAACATACTAGTTACTATTTTCTTGATCTTAGCCAAAAGGCCAAGAGAAGCAATAGTTAATATTTTCTTTAAAAAAAAAAAGGCTATCCTGACCATAGCCCCAGCCTCTGGAAATAAAGAGATCATGAGAGCCAAGTACCTCCCTTGGAGGAAGTCACTGCTCCATCAGAACACTGCCTCGAGATGCAATTTAGATCTCTGAAGCCAGTCACTCGAGTACTGAGTGTTCCCCTTCATTGTACCCTCTGCCCACGTCTACTCACATGCACACACATTCACAAAGAAGCCTCTTGCACACACACAAAGACACAAACCCTTTAGTGTCTCAGTGTTGCCTTCCTAAGGACTAACAACTAGTAAAATCAGACATAGAGTCTACCTGTTTGTTTGCACAACCTAAGAGTGCTCCTTAAGGCATGATATTTAGATTGGTCAGGTCAAGAGTCTACAGACCTCTCTTCATCTACAGCCTCTTTCTCAAAATCTATTCATCAGTTCAAGAGGAAAGGGATTCATGAGGACTTTGTTTCTCCATGTCAAAGGGGAAGAGGGGAATCCAGGGAAAAGATGTACAATTAACAAGCTGCTAAGAAACAGACAGGAAATAAATAAGAGTGAGACACAGCCTGATGATGGCTCTCCATAGACTGTAATGCATCCAGAGGCTGTAACAACAGGACATCTGATGGTGATACTAGGGACTCTAAGATTATAGATATTTCAGAGAGGCTTAAATAAATGGAAGAGTTGTTTTTTTGTTTTGTTTTGTTTTGTTTGTTAGTTTGATTTTGAAAGTAATCTTAAGCCAAGCATGGTGGTATATACCTTTAATTTCACTACTTAGGAGGCAGGTGAATCACTGTATTTGAGGACAGTCTGGTCTACATTGGAAGCTCCAGGCCAGCCAGGGCTACACAGTGAGACCCTGCTCAAGGAAAAATCTTAACAGCTTAAACCATAGAATCTTAGATAGCCATGAAGTACTTTGTCTAACTAACCTGCATAGACAGCAGCTGACTGTTGCAAAGACTGAATCTGTCCACGATTGCATCCATACTTCTGATTAATTTCCTTTAAGGGAATTTCACTGATTAAATCCAGTAACACAAGACTTGTGAAAAACCTAAAAATAAATGATCAAAAGTGATGTAAGAGATTATGTATAGTTATGATGAAAGTATAACATGCACTGTAAACCACCTACAGACCAAAACAGCAACAGAGGATCCATGACCTTCTGGGAGGATAGCAAACAGAAAGAGGGCTGGAGACAAGACTCAGACCATGTGCACACAGTACGTTTTATATACCTTAGCCACAGCTAAGAACTAACACCAAAGTCACAAAAAAGTTCCCACATTTTAATGTTAGTAACTGACTTCAAGAAATTACTTGGGTTAAGAAATGAGACGGTGCATAGTTCAGAAGATTTGAAACAAGGATATAAGATAGAATTTCAGTCAAATGACAGTATCTAATTATAGAATCCAGATTTGATTTAAAACACAAAATTGGCACAAATAATCCAAGCACAGAGATCCTTATAAATTTGTATTTGACTATGATGTAAATCACATACTATATTTGAAAATATACTGTATTTGAAAGCTTAACATGCTATAGTCTCCCCATGCAAAACTTTTAGCACCTTCCAACTAATAAAAGATTACTTCTTTTTTTTTTTTTTTTTTTTTTTGGTTTTTCGAGACAGAGTCTCTCTGTGTAGCCCTGGCTGTCCTGGAACTCACTCTGTAGACCAGGCTGGCCTCGAACTCAGAAATCCGCCTGCCTCTGCCTCCCAAGTGCTGGGATTAAAGGCGTGCGCCACCACGCCCAGCGCTAAAAGATTACTTCTAAAGGTGCTACAAAGTACAATTCCAGATAAAACCACCATAAATGGAAGTTCTGACTCAAAAAGGAAAGTGATTAAATATTTGACTTTGAAGGCCTGTAGGCATAATGACTGCTAAATTACAAGTTACAAGAAAAATTAAAATGTCAGTAAATTATATAAATCAGAGAAATTTATAAATTTTATAAATCAGAGAAATTTATAAATTTTACCATAGTCAGTCAAAATGTTTATATTGCTGAAAACCAGAGTGAGTCAGTAAACTGGATATGGACATAATGCCTGACCCTGACAAACGCTACAGGCTCCTTGATGCCTACCTTTTATGGATGGCCATTTGTCGATGCTGTCTCTCGGTTCTGGCTACTACTTTTCCTTTCACACATCGAGCCAAGAACCCTTCCTCCACTCCAACCAGCTCTGCCACCCTTCTCATAGAAGTTGGTAATTTTTCCCATAAACAGAAAAACCGGTACCAATCAATACTAATCCAATCTTCAAACACAGGTGTAACCTAAAAAGAAGCAGCTTCATTTTAGTTTGAGTAATTGCTTGCCAGTGAGCTGTGGGAGCTCAGTAGTAAAACACTTACCTGGCATGCACAAGGCCATGGGTTCAAGCCTTAGCACTGGACCAAACAAGCAAACCCATTATACTATATAAGAAACAAAATTATAAATGTAAGCTTCATAGTAAAGACAAAGGCCCAGGCTGCAGCAGACATCTGTGGTAATAATGCATTTAAAGGAAACCATTTATTCAAAAATAACTCATTGGCAGAACAAAGGCAGACAGAGAAAAGAAGAAAGCCAGAGAGAGGGGCAAGGGAAGGGGAAACTGGTTGTTTACCACACAAACTGATTTCATGAAATGCAATTTAATCATAGACATCTTCAACCTAAGTAGATCTGACTTGAGGTATTATCTTAACTGTTTCGTGTAATTCCAAGAAAGAATCAGTAAAATGGGAAGAAGAGATGGGCAGGTGGTCCAGGATTCAACAAGAATGTCAAAATTCTAAGACAAACATTAGAAAGAGCCAAGTGTCCTGAGCACGGGGCTGGGGGTGGAAGCCAAGAAACAACTTTAAAATGTCCAGATGTTAGAATATGAAGACTTCAAAACAAAAAGATTATAAAATGTAGACAAAAGGATAAAAACAAATATATAACAATGCTTAGAGGCATCAATATACAAAGTTTGAGACCAACCTGGTAAGTTTCAGGCCAACCTAGGAAGTTTGAGGCTAGCCTGGGCTTCAGAAAAAAAGACATTTAGGAAGAAAAGAAGGCACTTTTTTCCAGCCACAGAGCTCAGGAGCAAATAAGAAAAGAGAAAAGGGGGTGGGGATGAAGAAAGGACAGGGGAAGGTAAAAGAAGAAAGCATGACACCAACTGAACAAGAAAAGGACATGCATAAAGAGAACATTACTGTGTTGAAGCCAAAAGCTGAACTTAAACAGCCTAGATCTGGAGCTCACACTCATGGCTGCCACATAATACCCAGGACATTGCTAAGGCCATGGCAGGCAGCTGGAAAGACCTGCTTAAGATTCTTCCCTAGCCGGACGTGGTGGCGCACGCCTTTAATCCCAGCACTCGGGAGGCAGAGGCAGGCAGATTTCTGAGTTCGAGGCCAGCCTGGTCTACAAAGTGAGTTCCAGGACAGCCAGGGCTATACAGAGAAACCCTGTCTCAAAAAACCAAAAAAAAAAAAAAAAAGATTCTTCCCAGTCACATCAGGGGGCCCACAACACTGAGCCTGTTACTATCCTTGTATTACAAGTGTGTAAAGGGAAAGAAAAGACCCTGTCTTCACATCTGCCCTCTCTACACAGTGCATTTTATTAAAGCACTTCCTGATAAGTTCCATTGTAATGAAAATTCAATGTTACTCTTTCATTTGCTCATCAAAGTGTATGAATCTGCTTTTCAGTGACAAACATTTCTGGTTAGGTTCTTGTTAAAGAATTTGATACTAAATGTATATCAAAACATTTATCATAATTATAGAGGATGATCTAATATAACAAACTTTCTATGATGAATACTGTTGACTTCACAGAGTCTAGAATCACACAGGGGACAGGCTTCTGGGCATGGCCATGAAGCATTATCTAAATTAGACAAACTGAGTTAAGGAAGACCAACCTGAAGTATTGTCTTAGTCAGGGTTTCTATTCCTGCACAAACATCATGACCAAGAAGCAAGTTGGGGAAAGGGTTTATTCAGCTTACACTTCCATACTTCTGTTCATCACCAAGGAAGTCAGGACTGGAACTCAAGCAGGTCAGGAAGCAGGAGCTGATGCAGAAGCCATGGAGGAATGTTCCTTACTGGTTTGCTCAGTCTGCTCTCTTATAGAACACAAGACTACCAGCCCAGAGATGGCACCACCCACAAGGGGCCTTTCCCCTTGATCACTAATTGAGAAAATGCCTTACAGTTGGATCTCATGGAGGCATTTCCTCAACTGAAGCTCCTTTCTCTGTGATAACTCCAGCTGTGTCAAGTTGACACAAAACTAGCCAGTACAAGTATGAATGGAACCACCCTATGGGCTGGAGTCCTGCACAGAATAAAAGGAGAATTCAGAATTCAGCTCTCTCTACCTCCTAACTATGTGAGCTGGTGTGAATAAGGTTTGACCCTCATAGACTCACGTGTTTGAATGCAGGGCCATAGGGAGTGGCACTATTAGGAGGTGTGGTCTTGTTAGAGTAGGTGTGGCCTTGTTAGAGAAAGTGTCACTGTGGGGCAGGCTTTGAGGTCTCAGAAGCTCAAGCCAGCTCACTTCCTGCTGCTTACAGATCAGGATGTAGAACTCTCAGCTCCTTCTCCAGCACTATGCCTGCCTGCATGCTGCCATGCTTTCTATCATGACGATAATGGACTGAACCTCTGAAACTGTAAGCCAGCCACAATTATATGTCTGGGGTTTCTTTGTTCAAGAGTTGCTGTGGTCATGTTATTTCTTCACAGCACTAGAACACTGACTAAGACACCAATAAAACCTTAACAAAGACACTATGGATGAAATGGGAACTGGCACCTCAACCTTCCTTCCATACCTTCCCTATCATGATGAACTACACCCACCTCAACCTTACTTCCTTCCATACCTTCCCTATCACGATGAACTACACCCTCAACTGTGAGACCAGATACACTCTTCCTTCAAGGTATTGTGTCACAGCAACCAGAAAGGTAATGAAGGCACTTTAAAAATTCCTCCTGCAAACCTGGTGCAACACACGCATCTCAATATTCACTAACAAGAGGCAAGAGCATCAAGCATTCCAGGATAGTCTTGGCTACCCAGTGAGGTTCTATCAATAGATAAGTGAATAGTATTGTCTTTAAATAGAACTTACCAGGTAGACAATATGAAGGTCATTCTCTAAAACAAAGCCTTTCATTGCTCTTTGGAGGTCAGCAAATATATCGAGGGTATCAGTTGGAGAAAGTGAAGAAGAAAGAGTAGCTGATCCAAGATGTGTTGGGTGATACACCTTCCCTGGAGCAGGAAATACAGGATCAAAGGTTAAAAAAGCAAACACTGCCCTTCTCTATAACACATTAACTCTCTCAGCTCTGTCAATCAATATGCAGATTCTCATCTAACATGCAGAAATTTATGAGCAAAATGTAAAAAGTGAATATGATATAAACAGTGTGCATTTCTGCATAAGAGTTGTGTTTACCTCCTGTGCCATCACTGGGCTCTGCCACCTGGATGAACTCATTTTCTAATAGCCATGTCACACAAGCATCAATTGCTCCAAGCTGAACATCATCTTGATTTCTTGAAATCCCTTGCTTCCCTTCCTTTTCAGCAGCAGCCAAGAATGTGCAGGCGGCATAAGTCTGCATATCTTGTGATGTTCTTGCCACTCCACCAACAATTATCTGAGAGAAAATGTTTGAAAAGTTCTGTAATTTTTATAAGATGTGTAGAGTCCCAGGACACCAAGTAAACAAAGGTGCCTTTATCCTCTTAAAATATCTTCAGTCTTTGCATAGAGACCCTTTATTTTGTCATTACACATTACAAATACAGATGACAACTATACAGAGTGACATTTCCTTGAGAGTAGATATCATATTTTCTTATAAACAAAAAAAGAATGCACCTGAACTTTGGGAACTAGTTAAATATATAAAGGAGGCAGTCATGACTCACACCTGTGAGTATAACACTTTGCTCCTTCCTCTAAAACACACGAACATGTGGAAATGCTACTCTTGGCTACGTCCCATTCAGAAGGATGGGAAGGGCAGAAACACATGAAGCTAGTATTTCGTATGTTATCTTGACTGGCCTCAGCCTTGTGAAGCTCATGCCTCAGTCTCTAGTATCCTAGGATAAGGAGCATGCACCATAGGTCCAGACCTACTACAAGCTTTTTAGTTTTTTTTTTTTTTTTAAATATACACCATGATTTGATTTTAATGTCCACATGTATTATCTTAGTAGAACAAGGGTTCATTTTGTCATCTTTTCTTTAAACTCAAAATGCAATAAAGAACATATAAAAAGTAAAAAGATGAGCCACAGTGATAGCTCAGTAGAGGGATGCACACACAGCACACACAAGGCTGAGTTTCATTCTCTCCACTACAAAAAAGTTTAAAGGAGCCACATGTCATTTGGTTGTTTAATCATTTTGAAATAGATTAATATGCTAGTTGCTATATTCAACTCCAAAAATAACCAGATATTCATATACATAGTACATAGGCATGTGTATATATATATATATATGTGTGTGTGTGTGTATGTGTATATATGTGTATATATGTGTGTGTACATGTATGTGTACATGTATTAGAATGTATATCAACTTATATAACAGAGCCCAATAGCATAGCCTAAAGAACTATGTATATATGTATGTATACATTTTTAAATATAAGTAAGAAACAGATTCATACTTGAGAAGGCTATAAAACATAACCATCTTGTTCTTAAAGAAAAACTCACCTCATACTTTTTCATGCTCAATTTTTGATGGGTATAAAAGAGTAAACTATGATTTCCTGAACTCCTACCTCCAGAATAGCTCGTATCATGCTAGCAGTGACTTCTCCCTGTCTCTGCAGACAGCTGTGCACAGGCTCCAGAGATCCTTGAAGCAGAGCAACGCCCTTGGATTTCTCAGAGTTCTTACAAACTAGGATGCTTTCACCTACAACCAAAAACACATATCTCCTCAATGCTAAGCCATGTCCATAAGGCACTATTCCCCAGAAGTCTGACTTACTGACTGGAGACAGGAGATGCTAGAGGTTGCTATGAGTGGAGAATTGTTATCATCGCTATGGGTTTAAACTCTGGATAGGCAACCCAGATGTTACCAGAAACCATACTGCTGCTTTGGCTTTTAGATTATTTTCAGTTCTATAACTGAAGGTGTTAAAGACTAGTAGGAAAAAGGAATATAATTTCTATTTGGTCTTGATGTTTTAATTTTGATGTATACAAAGGTTTCATAGAAAAGGAGTGAGGCCTGCCAAAGCTGTTAGGTGTAGGGTCTTATAGTTATTTTTAATAAAGACCAATAAAGTGTGGAGAAATAAGACAAAGCAAATGCTGTTTTGTTGATGTATTTTTGTTGTTTCGCAGCAGTTTTTAAGAAGGAGCATCCTCAGGGAAGCTAATGAAAGAGAAGTGTTATTTCACTGAGGTGGGTTTATATAAACATCTCAGTGCTGGCCTCTGTCTATAGTGATCCTTGTGACTTATAGAGGAGACAGCAAAAGAAATATGTTTTCAAGGGACATCTGTGCCTTGTTTTTATGGAGGTAGAAGACAAAAAGTTCTATTTATGTTTGTTGCTTCTCTGGCCTAGACCCTTATTCTATAGTTATTCTTGACTTAACAGAAAATTTCCGTATATAAGATACTATTTTTGTCTTTCTGTGTCTGGAATACTTCACTCAAGATTTTTCGAGTTTCATTCATTTACCTGTGAATTTCATGACTTCACTCATTGTAATCGCTGAGTAATACTCCACTGTGTAATGTATCACCATTTCTTTCTCCATTCATCTGTTAAGGGGCATCTTGGCTATCTCTAATTTATATCTTCCTGCTGGAGGTGAGCTCTATAAGTCCCCTTTCCCTACTGTCTGGCATTTCATCTAAGGTCCCTCCCTTTGATCCTGAGAATCTCTCACCTCCCAGGTCTCTGATGTATTCTGGAGGGTCCCCCCAACCTCCTACCTCCTGAGGTTGCCTGTTTCAATTCTTTCTGATGGCCCTCAGGGCTTCAATCTTTTCCTTCACCCAATACCAGATCAGGTTTCCCTCTTCCCATCCCTGTTCCACTTTCCCTCCAAGGTCCCTCCCTCCCCACTTGTGATCACTTTCTTCTCCCTCCCAAGTGGGACTAAGCCATCCTCACTTGGGCCCTTCAGCTTGTTGACCTTTCTCAGTTCTGTGTACTATATCTTAGGTAATATGTATTTGGGGGAGGGGGAATAGTATCTACTTATTAGTGAGTACATACCATGCATGTCCTTTTGGGTCTGAGATACATCTCACTCGAGATGATATTTTCTAGTTCCACCCATTTGCCTGCAAAACTCAGAATATCCTCAGTTCTTAATAACTGAGTAGTATTCCATTGTGTAAATGAACCACATTTTCTGTATCCATTCTTCTGTCATGGGACATCTGGGTTGTTTCCACCTTCTGGCTACCACAAATAAGGCCACCACGAATGGAGGAGTGTTCCTTTTTCTCCACATCCTCAGTAACATGTGTTGTCACCTGAGGTTTTGATCTTAGCCATTCTGATTGATGTAAGGTAGAATCTCAGGGTCGTTTTGGTTTGTAATTGTCTGATCACTAAGGACTTTGAACATTTCTTTAGGTGCTTCTCAGCCATCTGAGATTCCTCTGTTGTGAATTCTCAACAGGCTATTGTTCTTTGTTTATATGCCTCTATGGAAAAATGTGACTTTTGCAATGTGAGGTTTGCCCTTGTGGTTGTACGCTTTATTCGGGTGACTCTTGTTAATACTAAGATTATAAATTGTCTGATGCTGTGAATAAAGTTAGCTATTACCTGAGACTTTAGTCTACCTCATTTTTAGACTTCATTTCCCAGATCCTACTCCCTCAATGGTGGTAAACACTGACTACCATGTAGCAACTAGTCATGCACTGGATAAGAAGATCTGAAGCAATTTTTGCGTCTTTGTTGATATTTAATTCAAACTATTTCATTGCTTAAGTCAAAGTTTGTGTTTGGATTGTCAATAATAGCAACATTACTTGCTAGTAGTACCAAGTTAGAACCTGAATCACTTTAGAGACAAAAAGAGTACCCCTGAGCACATTTTGTCTTGAGATTAAACACTATAAAGCAGACATGAGAGGCCAGGGAGTGGCTGAAGCACTAACTATGTGAGCATGAGGACCTGAGTGCACACCTCCAGCACCCACAGAAAAGCCAGATGTGGGGCTGGTGAGATGGCTCAGCAGATAAGAGCACCCGACTGCTCTTCCAAAGGTCCTAAGTTCAAATCCCAGCAACCACATGGTGGCTTACAACCATCCCTCTTCTGGAGTGTCTGAAGACAGCTACAGTGTACTTACATATAATAAATAAATAAATAAATAAATAAATAAATAAATAAATAAATAAGCCGGATGTGCTGGCTGGCATCTGTCGGCTTGCCATTGATGAGGCAGACACACACAGAACCTGGGGACTTGCTGGAGAAATGAAAATTTCCAGGTTCAAAAGTTAAGGTGGAAGTCTGGATATATGCCTCGGTGTGTAAGAAGACTTATTATTCTTCCAAAGGAACTGAGTTTGGTTCCAGCACCAATGTTGGGCAGTTCAAACATGCTTATAATTCTAGCTCCAGGAGATCCACTACCCTCTTCTGTTAATGCACTCACTGTACCATACCACATCAGACACATATACATAAAAAAAAACTTTGAAATAAACAAGGTAGAGAATGATAGATGAAAATATCCAATATCTGACCTACATGCATAGGCACAGGCAAGAGCACCCATGCCCACATACACGATACCTACTAAAAATAGAAGGGGGAAAAGGAGTAATGTGGAAATTACAATCATCTTCTAGCTAATAAAATCATAAATCTTGTTATTTACATATTACTGAATCATTTCACTGCACACAAAAGAACAATCTTAATTCTCTACCAGGAGAAACACAATAATTAATAAAAATCATATTCACAGTAAACATTAAGCAATCCAAGAGAATGGCATTATGGTGCTGCACAATAAAAAAAATACATCATGATAGGAAAGAGCTCTTACTAGTCAACTTTCAAGGAGACCATCTCTCAGCAATGCCATGACATCTACATTCAAACTCACCCATTGTATCTACTCCTTTCCTGCCAGCACGCCCAACCATCTGCTTATAAGTGAGGATATCTAAAGGCTGACCACTGAAAATTGGAGTGCGAATAATCACCCGACGAGCAGGAAGATTCACTCCAGAAGAAAGAGTAGACGTTGCTGCCAAGACCCGAATAAAACCTTGACGGAAGGCTCCTTCGATGATATCCCTCTCCTCAAAAGTAAGACCTAAATAAAATGCAGATCCAAAAACATTACCACAGAACCAATACCCTGGATCACTTAAAAACAGAGTTGAGAGTCAGCTACAAGCTGTTAAAGATCTTTTATTATAGACAAAGCATCATCACTATTTTAGAGTACAATCTGCCATCCTTAAACATCATTTAGATAAGTCTGCAAAATTACCTGTTTTAAGTGGCCCTGGTAGCTTTTGGTAAGTGAAAGCAGCAGCAGCAGCAGATCGAGTGAGTGGAAGTGTGTGCCAATAAGAACTAACAGCAGGTTAAATTTAACAGTATACTACTGATTAGCAACCCCTGTGCTTGTGTATGGATATGTATTTACACATACACATTTTAAAAATTTGTCTTAAAAATGTATCATGTTTGTCATTAAAATCATATTTATACATTGTATATGATAAAAAGCTGAATTGAACTGAAAAGATTAAATTTCCAATCTTAGGAAACATTCTTGTGATTACAATCATAACACATATGACCCGAGACAAGCACTTCATTCAGTGACTGTCAACACTGACCTCGCTGACAGCCTACCCACTGTTTTGTTG
>LR749806.1:1171343-1309477 GCA_902729485.2 Mus minutoides | reverse complement strand
TTTTTTTTTTTTTTGAGAAGCAGTCTCTTCTACCCAATAGGTATCTGTAGCCACACCCAACTGAAAATCCAACTTCTTATAAATTTCTTTACCATTTAGCTGAATTCATCCCAAATGTCTCTGAATATATAATCTTTTTATTTATTTGATAAAAACCAATTAAACAGCTTTTGAGTGTGAAGTGTTGCTAGGTTGCGAGGACACAGAAGATCTGTGGAGACAGTAGACAGATGGAAGGAATACAGGGTGGCAAGCATCACACCTAAGAGGCTTTTGACACACTGTCTCTGCTTCACATTTTCACATGGCTTGTACTGACAGAGCAAGCCAGTCTAGCAAAATCCAGGGCTTCCAGTGTGAATCAGGAGCAATAATGGCATAAAGTGGAGCAGTTCTGACAATAAAATCTTTATTCACAAACAACATGGTCATATGTTTAGAAAAGCCTAAATTATCCCCAAAGAAGCTACTGGAACTACTAAGATTTCAGGATACAGAGTCGCCATTATCAAAGTCAATGGCATTTCTATCTGCCAGCTGCAGACATTTGAAAACCAGAAGTTAAAAGTAAGTCATAGTCAGAACGTGAAATACTTTAGGACAAATTTAACAAAATAGGATTTAAGACTTGAACACTGAACAATACTTCTGAAAAAAAAAAAAAAAAACTCAAAGAAGATCTAAATAAGTAGAGGAGTGCCTCAGGTTTATAGATTGGAAAACTCAATACTACCATGTTTCCTATCCCTCTAAATGACCTACATCTCCAGTGGACTCCCAGTCAAACTCTCAGCAGGCATTTTTTTTCTCCCAGAAGCTGACTAGTTAATTCTAAATGTATGAAATTATAGAATCCTGGGATAGTAGAAGCTTTTGAAGGAACACAAAGTTGGAGGCCTATTCCATTTCAATGGTTCAGCACACAACTATAACAACCACTGCACTGTGGTAGTGTGCTGTCAGGGCAAACACATTGCTTAATGAAGCAATCAAGTTCAGAAGTCAACCGTATAGAAGGTCAAAGAAATCTGCTAAGTCAGTGGGGAAAAGATAGAGGTTGGATTGTGTTTGACAACTGGATATCCATAGAGAAGAAGAACCTTAACTCAACCTCATGCTGCACATAAATATTAAAAAAAATAAAATTTTGAATTGAGCCAAATGTTTGAGATAATCTTTATAATTCTAAGGTAAAATTTTTTCTTTAGACAAACAAAAAACAAATAAACCAAAAAGCCCACTAATGATAAAATTATCTTGTTTTATAAATCAGACTTCATCAGCATTCAAATCTTGTGCCTTTCAAACAATACCACTAGAAAATTAAAACAGCAATCATTCCTCTTAGAAGAATATTTATAGAATACTCATTTTATGTAAGATCTGTTTCTAGAATATACAGGAAACTCAATAAAAGGATAAGTACATTAAAACTGAGTAAATATATGAACAGACATTTCAGAAAGAAAATATGTGAAGAGACATGAAAATGAAGCATATGAAAAATGCTTAATAAAATTCACTCACCCAAGAAACACAAATTAACACCACTGCATACCCACAGACTGGCTAACATTCAAAATACCAACAATAACAAGTGTTGACAAGGACAAGGAGCGAGTGGAACACATACATTTCTGGTAGAAATGAACTATAGCAAATTTCCTTTTGGAAAATAGATTGGTAGTTTCTGAAAAGGTAAACACACACTGACTGCATGAATAAGCAATTAGATCTTTAAGTATACCTTGGAAACTATAAAAATATATGTCAAAGGAGAGAGAGGTGCTCAAATGCTCATAATGTTTGTAATGGATTTTGATATCTAGCAACAGAACAATGAATACATCAAATGGTAATGTAGCTACACAATAGATACTTTTTGACAATAACAGGAAATAAAAGACCAATATATACAATGCTCTAGCCAGAGTTCAAAACCATGGTGAATAAAAGAAAACCAACACAAAAGAGAGAACAGTCTTTGTTATTCATTTACTGAAACTTTAGAGAGACCCTAGTAGTATCCCACATGGATGGAAAGTAAGTCAGCGCTTGTGTGTTCAGCAAGGGGCACCGACTACAGACACACACAGGACTATTAGTGGTGACTGAAATCTTCTCTGTCCTCATTGTACTGGCGGTTCCTTGTAGTGTTATCAAAATTCACTGAACTGTAGGTTTATAATTATTACACATTAACAACACTGAGTTTTTAAAAATAAGCTGTATTAAGGGAATGATGGCTTTTATGTATTCCTAAAGAGGTCCATGTTCATGCAGTGAGTATGGCGTTTTGTTAAAGGTGAACTATAATATAGTTGGCGGCTTTAAAGAGAAGAGCAATCTTAGGAAAAGGGGGCAGTTGATCATGGGAATTCAGATTCCATTTCAAAAGAGAATTGTGGAAATGACAAAATAAGTTTATTAAAAACAATATGACATAGTGGCTAAGTACTTAGCCCATAGATTCAGACTGAGCTGAATTCAAATTATTATTTGTCTATATTATGTCTATATCCTTAGACAAATTGTTAAAATCAAGAATGAATACCGTACTTTTCTGTGCTATCAGAATGACATCATCATCTATAATAGACATGCATGACGGCATGACAAGCCACAACTTAATAACGAGACCTTTTGTTCTCATGGTATAGCTGTGGCTCTGCACAGGGTAACCCTGCGAGGTCAGGAGGGTGAGGATTATTATCTCCAGTCCTATGGGTAAACAGCAGCAGAATGGTGAAACTATTCTCTTTACTGCCCTGGTGCTGGCATAGCAGAGCTGGCACCAGTCCCTGGTCCTCTGCAGTTCTTCATTTCCACTTGGTGTAAAATTGTAGGACACAGATATTTGCTAAGCCCCTGAGGCAGGTGCAGCTATTTCTCAGTGAGACCTAAGGGTAAGACTTCAGGATGCACCAAAGGCCTTGTCCAAGACTTCAGGATGCACCAAAGGCCTTGTCCAAGACTTCAGGATGCACCAAAGGCCTTGTCCAAGACTTCAGGATGCACCAAAGGCCTTGTCCAAGACTTCAGGATGCACCAAAGGCCTTGTCCAAGACTTCAGGATGCACCAAAGGCCTTGTCCAGGGAAATGCTCACTGCACTGCTCACAGTGCAGTCTGGGAGCTGACCTGCTTCTTTTCCACAATGAAATCAGATAAAAAATCAAATGACTTTAGAAACATGAACACCAGTCTTAAATGGTGATCTTGTATCTGTCGATTACAAAATAAAAATTGTGCTTGTATCTTCTTCCTCGTTGGTTTTCAATCAGTTATATTTTATTACACAAAAGTATCAATCTGTAACACATTTGATAATAGGAAAGCAGCAGACAAAAGCATTTGTCCTCTCCCACAGAGAGTTTAAGGTTTACTGTTTGAGGGTAGTAAGGATCTCCTCCTCTTCAAGAAGGCAGGCATAGACAAACACAGAGAGGACAGAGGGTAATAGCCTTGATAGGAGGTCATTTGTCTATACACTGATGAGAGACGGTAGAATCCCTTAAGCTAATCTCTGAATTAGAAAGCATCCCCAGACTAAATTTATTCAAGACTGACCTAAAAAGAAACACAGTGGTGAAGGGGGTGGGTATTACGCCTACCAAGAAGCACAGTCACTTCCTTTTCCTGTTTTGAGTCAGCTCACTCTGGCAAGAACTCTCCTCTCCAATTTCCCCTCCACTCCCAGGGTCTTGGTGATTTCCACTTAGCCATCAAGGGTGGCTTAGTGGGACCATCCAAATGATATTACAGACTTTATGCTGAAATGCTCCCTGAGGGCTGTTTGTTCTAGATGGGAAAACTGAAGATCAGAGAGCAGAAAAGATTTGTACAAGGTCACTTAGCCCATTCCCAGCAGGGTCCAAGCTTTTGCACATGTAGAATGCTTTAACAAATAGGAATGGAACAAGCTTTTGTGGAAATATCTCCAACATTTACTATAGTGGATATAGATCTGGTTAGGTTAACAAGGAGATATGCAGAGTCACCGCAGTGTCAAAATGACTTGTACAGTGGTATGTGATACAGCCATTTGATTAAAAGCCATTTAGGTAGAAGGAAGGTATCAGCTGTTGCACACTTGTGTTAGGTTTGGGGGATAGAAATCAGATAAAGCTCATCTATATTAACAGCGTATAGATAGAACCAAAGTGCTAAGTAGTACTAAGGGCCAGCAGTCAGTCAGTCACACGTGCTATTCATTGGATTCTAAATCCAGAGTAGCTGTCATTATCCCAATGAATTAATAAAATAGGCCACTAAGATATTAGCTGTGACTGAGTTCACACCGCTAGTGATGACAGAGCTGGGAACGGAATCAAAATCTTCTGATTGCAAGCTCTTCCCACCGGCTCACAGCAGAGTTTTAGATGTCGCCCTTAAAATGTCCTACTTCTAGCTGACACCAAGATGCAGGCACTGGGAGGGAAAGCAGAATGGGAGTGCTCTCTCAGGTCAGCACTTCTCAGAACACCAGAACGTGGGGGCTTCACTCAGAAAAGAAAACAGCTTTGACCTTCTTCATCTGTGAGCTCTCAGGGGAGTTTCTGGGAAGCTCCTTGCTCCTGTACTTTTCCTTTGTCACTCTACATACTTTCCAGAATTGCTTGTTTTGTTTAAGGGTAACAGTCACTTGGGGCTGCCAAGATGGCTGAGGGGTTAAAAGGCACTGGCCACCCTTCCAGAGGACCTGGGTTTGATCACTAGCACCCACATGACAGCTCACAACAATCTGTAACTCCAGCTGCAAAGGACCTGTACCACGGGCAACAGAGCCACACGTGGTACATAAACACATATACTGACAAAAGACCCATACATATAAAAATAAATAAATGAAATAAAAAGTATTCAGTGTAGCTGCTCACATCAGACCATTTAGGTCTGTACCGTGTTCAGAAACATGCCAGATCTACACAAGTTTGTGCCAAGTGTCATAAGTCTGTGGCTGGTGCAATGAGGTCACCGCTGACACTTCTTAAAATCTAGGGGGAAATTACTCTAAAATATTGTCAGAGTGTGGAAGGAGGAGTTGGGAATGGAGTGCAAAATTGTCTTAATCTTGCAAAGTTTATAAGTGTCTGTCTTAAATAGGGTTTCTATTCCTGCACAAACATCATGACCAAGAAGCAAGGGTTTATTCAGCTTACACTTCCATACAGTTGTTCATCACCAAGGAAGTTAGGACTGGAATTCAAGCAGGTCAGTAAGCAGGAGCTGATGCAGAAGCCATGGAGAGATGTTCTTTACTGGTTTGCTTCCCCTGGCTTGCTCAGCCTGCTCTCTGATAGAATCCAAGACTACCAGCCCAGAGATAGTCCCACCCACAAGGGGCCTTTCCACCTTGATCACTAATTGAGAAAATACCCCACAGCTAGATCTCATGGAGGCACTTCCCCAACTGAAGCTCCTTTCTCTGTGATAACTCCAGCTGTGTCAAGTTGACACAAACCTAGCCAGTACAGTGTCGATTCATGACTTTCTGACTTTCATCCGTATTATGTCATTCACTGTATTTGCCTTGATCCTAAAATATGGCAGCCTGGGGCGACCTAGAACCAACAGTCCTGGTTAGATGATCCTGACCAGCCTATGGACAAACACTGCGAATCTCTCGGTCACCAAGTATGGAATATTGATTCCATAAAAAAACCTAGATGTGCCCATATTGGCTTCTCTCTCTTTAAAACAATCTCATGTATTGTGGTGATGTAATATTCTAAAAATGTCCCCTAAACCCTAGAATTTTGAATCTTTTGCCTGACGTCATAACCAAAGTTGACAATACGTGGTGAACTCATTTAACACTTAGCCTGCTAAACCTGGTCAGTTCTTACAACCAAAGGTAATGCCCAGCTGCAATCTGAAGTTACATTCTCTTCCACGTCCCCGACCCAGAGTAATGCACGTATATCATTTGTTAAAAACATCAAATGCAGAAGTTGAAGGCAACTTCCTAAAACCCACCAGAGAGGTTGAAAGCAACCATTTATGGATATTGGTTGATCAACAATGACATTTGTTATCTGGGTCAGGTGGAGCCAGTGACTTTATTGCTTGTAAAACTCTGTTAAAGATTTTTGTTAAGTATCCATTATTCTTTCCCCTGTATGATACTTTCTATGCTTTTCAATAAAGACATAGCAGAGCTTTTTGTAGGGAGGTACAGATACACACAGTTACACAGCTGTCATACACAGATAGGCACACAGCGACATGGAGACAAACAGATTCACAATCCAGTCTTCAATCAGTCTAACAGATTCAGACACATGTAGAAGACAGGCAGAGGAAGAAAGACATGGAGAGCATGAAGTATCTAGACTCTCTCTTGGTTAGAGTGCTTTTATTTCTTTCCTTAATGAAGCACCAAAGCATTCTTGGCAACTCAGAGTTTATCACTAACATTATAATTCATGCAACGTATCCCAGGCTTGCCTTGGTATTGAACTTCTGAGCCTTCAGCATCCATTACTCTCCTACAGCCAGCCACCTCCCTCCACCATGCAGTGCTAGGATTATAAGCACAAACCCCCACAACTAGTTTATTTGGGAACAAACAGGACTTCATGCACACTGGGTAAAACTTTACAACCTGGGCTACACTGACATATTAATTTTAGAAAAAAAAAAAAAAGAAAGTTGTCTTGAAGATTAAACATCATTTGGAAATGGTTTTGGTCATCAACTTCTCCAAGTGTCATATTTATTTACATTAATACTAATGGCTCCCAATTTCTATCAAGTAGTAGTCAAATGCAAATCTGTGTCTCAAGTCTCTGTACCAGTATGAGAGCTGATATTGTCCTCAGCACACCATTTATGCAGGAGTTCCTTTCCTGGACATTTTACTGATCCCTTCTTTTTTTGAGACAGTCTCCTGGCTGGCCTGGAATTTACGATATAGACCAGACTTCCTTGAAGTCACAGAGACTTGCGTGCTTCTGCCTCCTGAGTGCTGGAATTAAAGGTGTGTATGACCACACCCAGCACTGACGTCTTCTTAGCTCATTGGCAGTCACCCTACACATGTTCTACACTTTTGTAAAAGTTTAGATGAAATGACATTTGATACATAATTTATAGATTATAGATTGGTGATAGCTAGATATATGACAGACAGATAGCATTATAGAACTTTAGCATTTATGCCCAATTCTCTGCTACCTAATGTCTGATTAAAGGGAGATAGTTAATACAATGAGCCCTGCCCCCCCACCCAAAGTGACAGAGCTGTTATATATAAAAGATACATAATAATATGTGGGTGATGAGAGAGATAAAGTGAAAACACACAAAGCCATAGGAATACTAGGTACACAGAGATTCTAGAAAAATAGATAAATGCAAAGATTCACGGCCATGGCTGTTTCCTTTCTGCACCTCCTGATCCCCCAGCCTGCAGGGTTTCCATCAGGTTCTTTGGCACCTACTTGATGTGCTCTGTGCGTCCAGAGCCCTCAATGGTCTTGGCTCCCCACCGTTGCTCCTTTTCGGAGATGTCATTCTACAAGAGACAGCATGCAACAGTGTCAGCAAGAAATGTGCTCTGTTGCAGGGAGCCTCGAAATTCATACACACACACACACACACACACACACACACACACACACACACTGCCCTATGCTCTCTGTATTAGATGCTTCTTCTTGTCTTTACTTTCACTCACAGCTGCATTTATCTCATCTCAAAGCCACATGAAAATTAAAATTAAACCAGTGATCCTTGACATGTCCTTGCTTACTCTGAGTCACCCATCCTTTCCTCCTTCGACACACACACACACACAGTCCTCCAATGGCACACCTATCCCCTACTATGCTCAATACCAGTTATCACACATGAATGAAATCTAATGGCTCTGCCAATCCATCCCACCACAAAGACTGTCTTAATCTCAGATAGTTCTCTCGAAGCCCAGTCAGAAATCAGAGTGTCTGAGGTGCTCCTGACCACTTCACTGTCCAAGGAAAGTTACTTCCATACTCACCACAAAGTCAGGGTCTGTATCCCAGTCATCACCCTGGGTCTCCACGGAGACTGATACATCATGCCCCACTACAGACTTCCACATCTGAGGGTACCAGATGATGGAAATAATTAGGAGTGAAAAAAAGAATCGAGAGGCAGGTTGGTAAGGATGCTAAAGTTGACTATGTGAGCAATGGAATGTTTCCTTCTGCTCTTTCTCATCTCACTTATCTTAAGATAAATCTGTAGCCCACCCATATCTGGAAAGAATTTAGTACAGGTGTAGGTAACACAAGACAACCTCTGTCAAAGTGCTGGGATTGTTCACTATGTCCACAGCTTGCTTGTTGGGGTGACCAGTGGTCATACAACACCTACCACAGGACTGATGTGGCACCTCACTCAGATTTCTCCATGGCTTCCTCTTAAGCTGTCAGGACATAAATGAGTCCAGTGTCTCTCCTATCTATAATCTGCCTAGCTACATTGAAAAATGTTTCCCCTGTCTATGGAAGACTGCCCCACATTCACTGTAGGACTGACTGCTCACTCACTGCACAGCTGTAGGTCACCAGTGGGACAAGCTGGTTGAACTACTCACTCTAGCTGAAAGAAGAAAATACCAAGGCTTTATTTTTTATTAATTAAGTGTTCAACTATATCTAAAGACATTAAGTATTCACATGTAACACATAACAGCTCCCTCTTTTTGAAATACTATGTGAGATTTACCAACTAAATAAATGTTACAGAAGTCTTGGGAGAATGCTCGTTTGATTGGGTGTCAATCATTGTTCCACTGGACACCTGTCTTTTATTGAGCTTTGCCAGAGGAGTGTGAGGAAGAACTGTCCAGTCACACTGTGGGTTTTTGAGGAGAGGTAACAAGGGACAACACCCATCTGCTCCGGTAGCCTTTGGGATTTCCTGGCTCAAAGACTGCTCATCCTTTTTTTGTCAGGTGCCTCCACCACCACCGAAGAGGCCCCAAGTCTCTACTTTCTATACCCATCTGGAAAACTCCATCATTGTCTACATTTTATAATAACCTCTAGAAGATCAGCCCCGAAGACATCTGAGGAAGATAGGTTAAATAAAGATGTGGGAAGGAGCAACTGGAGAAGTGGTGAGTTACCATGGCCAGAGTCACTGTGAGCTACTGAGAACACCCGTGCCTTCCCCAGTTGGTAATAGCTAATAGGGGAAAGGACACGTAAAGAGAACCTATGACCCACAGCTTAAGGCCTCACTTTGACATGTCCTGGCTCTCGGGCTACTCTGCAACAGAAGGAAACTGGAAAGGAGAAGTCAAATACATTTATGAGCAATGAGGAGGAAGCAGTGAGGTCCGTTGGTCTCATCTTGCCCTATTCTCCAGCTCTCAGCCCATCTCTCCCATCAACCTCTCACGCTCACGTTTAAGAGCAAAATAACTTAACTATGCTTGTACTGTCGATTACTAATCCGGAAAGCTGCTAACTTAAAGTAGGAGGCTAGAGACAGGCAATGAGTTCAGGGCACATCCAATGCTTGATGACATCCATAGTCAAGAGATCCATGGACACTGCAGTAATATGACAGCCCCTGGGAAACCCCTGCCTGTCACATGACACAGTCTATACTACACTACTTAGTCAGAGAGTAGACTAAGCAATCCATCAATATTAACTTCCTTAGGCAAATCACTGATTGTTGTGATATTGTTTCCCAATGTTAAATAATTAAGGGGTTAACACAGCTGATCCAAAGCTCCCTCTGTAACACTCTGGGATCTCGACAGACATAGAGAGTTACACCAGCTGAACAATCATGGTTGCATTTGGCCCCTAAAAGCACTTGGCTCAGCACCAGTGCTCATTGGTGGTTAAATCCTGTCCCCTTATATTTCCCATGGGCATCTGTGTCCCTGCGAGGCCATCTTCCGTGGGTCTATTTCAGGTTAGCACACTGGGGCAGCTGCCCTTTCAAGTGAGCTGTGTAGATCATCAACAGAACCCAGGGTATACTTGGCTGGGCCCAGGGTCCTAGACATGTGATCAATCATGCTCCCCGAGCGCAGGCCATTTCCTCGCTCCCATCCTCAGATGCTCATTAGCAACCACCGCACGCAGTCCTTATGGCCACCTATTAGCAAAGACCTTAACAAGGACTAGGTGCTATGTAGACTTCTTTTCCATACTTCCCCGCACTCCCCAACTCCTTACAAAACCCCCCAGCTCAGAGCACCCACCTTTACTGGTTCCTGGTTACCGCTTTTCACGTCTACACCAGGCGCCCCTCCAGCGGCTGCCACTTCAGGGTAAGTAACGAGCAGCTGCTTCAGTTCCGTTTTCTGTCATTTCCTGCCACACTGTCCTCACAGCTACTTCCTGAAGTTTGAGTCAGTTCCTTATACTTTGAGTACTTAAAAGGGTTAAGTGTTTCTGTGTCTAGTATTTTGCAAAGTTTTTCAGGTCATGGGAAAGTTATAAAAATGACCTTGGAGACACATCTCTTATCAGTTAAGAATGCTGCAGGACTGCTCTGTGAACTACACAGGACAATTGCATCTAAGATAGTAAAAGAATTCAGAACAAGGCAGGTATGGTAGTGAAAATCTGTGATCCCAGCACTCAGGGGTACCCTGGGCTACAACAGTGTTGTAGAAGCCTGGTCTGAGGAAGGAAAGGTGTGTGTGTGTGTGTGTGTGTGTAGGCTGCAGCAATAAAAAAAATAGGGGTTAGTGGGAAAATGATCTGTATGTGAATTTCGAAGGGAAGTCTTAAAAATAATTTCTCCTTCTTGCTATCTGCAGTACCTAAGATGAGGCTCACACATAACTCACGAAGAAGGCAGGATGTGGAGGGACAAAACTCCCTAGCTTGCTGGGAGGCTGTGTGGAGTCAGAACTCACTGATAGAGATCTGACTACTGGCCTTCTCTAAGCCGGTGAGGTGAACTCTGACATACTCTACTCTGTCAACATCTGCAGCCCTCCCCTTCCAGCTTCAAGTCAAGACATGCTTAGGTGACTTGTTGGGCCAATGAAATAGACCCTTTCTGATGGGAAGGTCACTGAGAACTTTGCTATGCTTTTACTGGCTGCCTTTCAGATAACCACCTCCTCCACCCCCCCCCCCCCCCACGCCCCCCCACCCCAAGCATGGCTCCCCTGGCAGCCTGGAGCACTGACAGGCAATAAAGACAATGCAAATAAAGTCCCAAGGATCTCTGGCTGAAAAATAATCCTACTAAGAGCTTGCTTTTGCATCTGACCCTGGCTCTCTTTATCCCAGTCATCTGTGGATTCTGACTTGCCTGGCTTACAGAGAATGAACCCCACAAGGGTCCCAGGTTGGTGAAACTAGACAGAAGGGAACATTCTGTACCAACAGAAAGCTTCTAAAGTCATTTCCCAGTGGATTCTAGACTTGGAACATTTTATTTGTTCTAATAAGGCTATTTTATAGTAGAGAAATATGTAGAAAGGAGTAGCCTTAAATTAGGGTTAGACATTGTAGTATCACATAGCAATCCAGTTCTCTGGATAACCATAGAACTTCAGCGATGACATCAAGAAAACTCACTTCCTCCTTATAATCATCCCATGTTCATCCCTTGAGCAGAACAGTGCTAAAATATGGGGATAGAACAGCGTTGAAGTTAAAGGAAACAGGTTTCCATTAATCCTCTTCTACCTTGAGATACTGGGTCAGCTTTTCCCAAGTGGCAACTTCGTATAAGAGCATGATATCTACCCAACCTGCACGAGCTATGAAAACTCCCCTTCTGCACTGTGTTCAAGGAGCCTGTTGTTTTAGACACTCTTGCTATGTAGCACAGTCTAGCCTTCCCTTTGTAGACAAGATTGGCCTTGAACTTATGGTCCTCCTGCCTCAGCCTCCTTAGTGCTAGAATTACAGGCAAGTGCCACCATACTTGGTGGTCAAATACTTTCAGAGTTTTCTCAGAACTATCCACAAGGCTTCAGAAATTGACATCCTATGGTTCTGCTCCTTTAACTCAATCTCAGGATGGATTTTTCTAATCTGTACCTCATCTCCTTTGGATCCAGCAGCTGCGGCTAGAAGGATGTTCACAGCCATGTGATGCTGGCCAGTGACATGAAGGAGTCTCAGAACTTTCTACTCCAGTAACCACTCCTCCATCCCTCCCATGGTGTGCAAACACAGGCATGTAACATCTGTGCCAACACATAGTCTCACACAATTCCTTATTCTGAAAATAACTTTATTATTTTACAGTAGTTAACTTTTGGGGATGTTGTGACTAAAATTTTAATCACCACAGAACAAAGGGCTGATGAGTGAGTCCAGCAGCTCTCTCTTCTTTAGGGGGTGAGAACAGGAAGGGTGCACACCATGTCCGTAAAGGGGAGGACCAGCACAGCGGTGCTGCAGCTTCGTAGTTCTTGTGACTAGCTGTGATGTGGTATTCAGCTCGGACTCCAGTTCACCTTGGCACAGCCCCACTGGCCTCTGGATACCATCTTAGGATCCCTATGGAGGCATATCCAGAAAATAGGACTATAGAATTCAAACCGTGCTGTCTGTCATCAGTTCTTCCTGCCTTTTGGTGCAAGGAAAGGCACCGGCCACTTAATATCTTAGTCCCATGTGACCGAAGGCATAAGCAATGGGGTCCAGTCCTGACAATCCACAGCAACAAACCCTCCCTCTGCTGGCGATGGAACATGCAGGAAGAAAATGCCTTCCTCCCTGAGATCCAACAACTGAAGCCTGGGAGCCTTCCAGCTCCCACCTGAGTCTCCAAAGACTGCTCACATGCCCACAACTTTGTATTCATCCTGAGGCAGGAGAAAATACAGGCCACAAGACAAAGCCAGTTACCAAGAAAAGTGATACTGGATTCCAGATTACTGTGTTTATTGGAACCATCCTGTTGGCATGGCTAGAAGGCCTCCCTCAGCATCCTATAAGACCACACAGGCTGTGGATCTGCGACATCTGAAAAGCAGTGAGCACAGCACACCTGGGAGGCTGCTCAGACCAAGGAGAGCGGATGCATGTGGCAGGCTTTGCGGCTCTGCCTGTCCTCACAGCCACCTCTGTTTTCACAGGCACTTTCCGAGAAGAGGTGGAGGGGCTAAAGTGAGAAGGCTACTGTGGAATCGGTAATCCTGACATTAGAGATGAAGGAATTACAAACTCAGAGTTGCAGTCAAGTAACAAGTTTATAGGTGACCCGTGAAACACAGAACCAGTAAAACGTGAATCATTAGGAAGTAGACGGCTGCGAGCAGTGGCACTCGGGTCCGGGAATGGCAGAGTGATCGCAGGACCCGCTTCCATCCAGCACCGCTCCGGGTCTGCAACACGCAAACAAACAAATAAAATATGGGAAAATCAGAGCTCTTCCCCTTCACCAGCAATCCTGATCCCATTCTCTAAGTAGAGAGGCATCCTGGGAGACACCATCACCCGCCTCCACACCTGAAGCCCATTCCCATGGCACAGGGCCCACCACGTGTCCTCCTCTTACCCTCCGACAGCTATGGCCTGGGAGATCTATCAACAGCGCCTGCTCCTGAGAGCCGCAGGCGCCCATGATAGGAGTCCGGGCTGATTCCCATTCACTTTGCTCCAACCTGTGTTGAGGAAAAACAGACAACATGGGTCCCCTGCATGCAATTCTTCCCGTCACCCCAGGGAGGTGGCCTAGGGGACTGGCAGCAAAGGCTCCTCCCATGGTCCTGGCCCTCACAGTAGTAAAGGGACTGCTGATTAAGGATGCTGGCCTGAGTGTTTCCCAATCAAAAGCTTGTTAGAGTCTTGTCCAGCAGGCAGGAAGCAGAGTCCAATTCCTGCTTGCCTTTGACTCCTGTTCTTCATTCCCTCTCTATGCCACACTTGATCCAGCTTACTCCTTTCTCCTCTCTTGCTCCCTAGACTAGCTTTGGCTTTACAATTCTAGCTCTGCTTGCCAGGGCTGGGACTACAGGCAGGCACTATCACAACTGGCACCTTTGGTTTTTATTTTTGTTTTTCCTTTTTTAAACTTATAATAGGCAAAAACACTCAAGAAATTCTTTAGGGCTCTTAGAAGCTTTGGCAGCTTTCTGTTTCACTTTCTGACTTGCTTATTACTTCATTTTGGAAATTTTCCCTTAACGAGATGCTGCCATCACTCAGTGGCCTCCGAAGACAACAGGGCAAGGCCACAGCTCATCACCCATCAGCCCCAAACCACACATCTTCACTGTGAGTGTTTCTTTCCCACACAGGGACTCTATCAGCTCAACACTACCTCTGTCTGTGGGCCACTCTCTTCTTCAGCAGAGTGGAAATGCCTTGATCTGAACTGGGTCTCGGTGGCCTATCCTCAGTTTGCCACCTGGCTCTCCATTCTGCTCTCCACCAGAAGGAAAGTGGGAGGGGCTAACCTTAATTGATGTGGTCCAGACACAGGCTCCAGAGTCATCCTGACTAAGCTGTCTCAAATTGTCCAGATGAGGGGATTAACCTCAGAGGCCAGGTATCATAGATCTAAACAATTGTGTAAGTGGCATAGAAACGGCCATGAATAAATAGGCCTGGAAATCTTTGCAAGGCCACTACACCATGCTGACTGTGCTCCTGCAGAGATCAAAGCTACTTACATAGGTGTTGAAAACACAACAGCTATGAATATACTGGATAGGAAAACAAGAAATCTCAGTAAGACCTGCTCCCTGGGGAAGGCACCACCATTTGTTCTGAGGAGAGACATCAGACACAGTGGCTTGCTCTTGCAGACACAATCAAAGTACCAGCAAACCTGTAACTGGCAGGGGATGGTCAGGCTTAGGCCGTGTGTTTGCTCATAAATCAAGTCACATACTGTTTCTTAAGGAGCCTTTTATTCTTCTTTAGGTTACATTCTGTAAAATTTCAGTTGGCTAGCTATGTTTGCTGCCTCAGTCCTTTAATCATAGCACTCAGGAGGCGGAGGCGGAGGCGGAGGCGGAGGCGGAGGCAGAGGCAGAGGCAAGTGGATCTCTGTGAGTTCAAAACCAGCCTAGTCTATAAATTGAGATTTAGACCAGCCAGAGCTACACAGAGAGACTGTATCTCAAACCTGAACAAACAAACAAACATCTGGGTATCAGGTATATAAGGTAATGAGAATGCATTTATTCAATTCTTTAAAGAATCTGACACTAGGGCCCTGGAGATGGCCCAGTGGGTAACAGTGCTTGTGTTACAAGCTTGACGATCTGCATTGAGCTCCCCAGCACCCATGTGAAAGCTGGCCTGACTGTGCACACCTGCAACCCCAGCACTATGGAAGCAGGGGGATGGCTAAAGGCTCGCCGGTCACTAACAATGGCAAATATCAGGTTCAGTGAGAGACTGTGTCTCAAGGGAATAAGATAGAGAGTGATGATAAACCAAACATATAATGTCCTTGGACACTGTCTCCTTGCCCCCTACATGCAAAGACACAGACACACAAGAATCCAACAAGCCCCTCACATAGTTGTTGGGCTAAAGTGAGACACCTTTCACAGCTTCCTTGTGTAATATGAATGGGAAACATATTACCAACCCCTAGGAAGGCACAGGCCTCTGAAACTCCAGGAGTGCCCTGCTTTTTGACGATGACAATGAAATCATCGTCTGAGCATGTCATGGGCATTGAGTTGACCATGTCAACTCACTCTGAGCCTGGCCACAGAAAGGGGCAGGAGCAAGGCCAGAAGGCTGAGGCGTGAGCAGGAGGGGCGGCCCCACACCTTACCGTCTGATCTGCTCCTTGGCCAGGGAGAGTGCATTCTCAGCCGTCAGCCTTTGGTCTCGCTCTTCTTCCAGCAGCTTCTTTAACTCGCTTAGATCTTGTTTAGTGTTGGACAGCTGCTGCTGGACTTCAGAGAATCTTGGGTAAAAGGCAAATGAAGGGCACCACTGATGTAACACCCAGTCTCTAAAACATCTTCACAAGGTTGAAAGTGTGTCTCTAGACACACAGACTAACATAGAGGCAGAGAGGGCAAACAGAGCAAGAACACCCACGGGGAGATGTGAAACTGTGGGAATAGTTTTAACTGTGGCCTTTGTAGTGTTGTGTATATATGCGCTTGTGTTTTAGACCTGCTGCCTGCTTCCTTCACACAATCTGCTGGGTGTTGTTCCCCTCAATTTCTTCATTACTCCTGTGACACTAGTCAGATAATAGGACATATTAAGTGTGCATGATGAACTCTATTTCCACTAAGATTACAACTCAATTTTTTAAAAAGAGCATACATTGATCACACATGACAGGTTTCATTATGACACTTCAATAGGTGTAGATAATGTATATTTTGGTCATATTCATTCCCATTACCCTCTCTGGTCTACCACCCAATTTCTCTGCACACAGGGCATGCTGGAGGGTACGGCCTGCTCCTCCTACCTTGGCTGCTCCTCTTCTGTGATCTCAAGTTCACTCTTTCGGTGCATTCCATTCTTTTCCTGAGGTGCTCCTGGAGCAACATCTGCATTAAGCGGCCCCTAGAACAAACAGCAGCTTAGTAGCTATGAGGAGAGCTCTCAAGACACTGCATGTCTGCATGTCTGCAAGCTGAAACCCTGTTCCACAGCAGAGGGAAGGGACAGTCCCTAGCTACCGTCCCACCATCTCACTGAGCACTGTTCTCCTGTCATTAGGAATTTGTTTGGTCATTTTTCTTAGCATCATCCCATACCCACCATAACTCCCCTCTTCCTGTCGCTTCCCCCGCCTCTTGCTGCCTTACCGCCTGCAGCTTCTGCACCTCCTTCTCCAGGATGGCACAGTGGTTGAAGAGGTTACTGTAATGGTGCTGGTTCTCACGGAGACTCTGGCTGGCATCACTGAGCTGGGTGGAGAGGACGTTCTTCTCCTCGAGCAGCTGAGAGAACTGAAGTGGGGGGAGAGGTTAAGTGCCACCCCCAGGACACCATGAGCAGTGCCTAGTTGACTGGCCTGAGCATTCAGAACCTGAGTTCTACCTACCCTTGAATCATGTCACAGTTTGTTTCTTTCAAAGTAAAGAATACCTAAATGTTTCAACGACAAAAAGAAAAATAATTCTGGAAGAGTAGCAGGAAACTTTTATTTTTAATGGTGCCAAGGTCTATGAGCAGAAACCCTTAACAAAAATACCAGTAGGACAAGATACTCCAGGAATGCAATCAGAGGGTGGTAGGTCGTGTTCATGCTTAAATCACTATAAAAAACAAGCCCATGAGCTCAATATAACCAGAGACCAAGCTTGCCCTTAAGCTGTGTGTTTAGAGAGAAACCACCGTGACAGCTCATGATTTTATCTCACTCGAGTCCCCAGGAGTAATTCTTTAGTAGATGGGACCCACAGAGAGTGAGACAAAGCTCAAATGACTGGAGGTTTCAAAAGAGGCACCGTGAGAGTCCTCAGTGCCTAACATGGCCAGACTCTCAGCAGGCAAATGTTAACTGGTGGGCGGGCAACCGAGGTTAGGGAGAAGGGACCTTCCTCTTAGCTCAGCCCTCAGGAGACCTAGTTCCTGCCCAGAGTGACAATGGCCTAGCCCTGTGGTTTGTACTTCATGTGGTTCTACTAAGGTGGATGGCTGTGATCAGAGGGGAGGAGGGACTTGTGGGGATGTGGAACACCCTGGGTTTTCATCTTGAGTGCTTGTTACACATTGTTTACTTGAAAAGTGTATCTGCTATCTAATGATCTGTTACTTTTATGTTTTACTTCAATATAACATTTAAAACGTTTAGCTATTATCATCTACCAAAATGATTTATTCTATCGTCTATACATAGCTCTGCTTCAGTTTAAAATGCTGTCATAGGGGGTGGATGTCTAGCTAGAGCCTCAGACTAGAGAGGAATAAGACCTGAGATGGTACTGGGAGGTGTTCACTGGATCTTCACAGCCAAAGAGTTACAGAGGGTGGGGTTTCCGGAAACAGGTAGGTGAGAGGAGAACCTCACCCCCAAATAAAATGGAACTAAATCAGGGTTGGCTATTTCATCAATTCATTTGGGTCCAAAGCCGATGCTGTCTCTGGAATTTCGATGTTAGGTGAATTTAACATCTAATGAGTACCTTCTATGTGTAGCAAACACACGATCTTTCCGTGTAGAGAAGCCCTGACCTCAGAGCGGCCTCCTGAAACCTGAAGCAGGTCACTTAGTACGTGGGGGCTTTTCTCCTCATCTGGGAAAACTATCTCCTGATTTTTATGATTTTGAATCATGTTATTGGTTTTTCTGTATGTGTGCCTATATACCTTATACCCCTTCATGAGTATAGGCATATTCATTCTACAGCACACGTGTGGAGAACAGAGAACAACCCTCAGGAGTTGGTTCCATCTTTCCTCTGTGGTATCACCAGGGTGTCAAGGCAAGCACATTTACACACTGAGCAGCCTTTACTGGCTCATGTTATACGAGTTCTGCTGATAGGACATGTGTGCCCCTCACCCCAAACATACATTTCAGAGATTCACAGCTCTCCTCAAAGACCACTTCTGGACTCAAGTCTCACTGACCTAAAAGAACTTCTAATTCTGGCAGACACTACCTATCTAGATGGGGGAGAGATGCTTACACATTCCTAACATAGAGAAGATGGGGTGAAGCTTCTGTATTTTTGGTGTATGGGTTTCTCTGAGTCATTCTTAAAGACCCACCCAGGGCAAGGAGAACATAGGCTGTGTTCTCTGCTCTGGAATAGACACCCAGCTCTTATAAACTTCTGTTTATAAGAAATATAAGCGTCTATTTTCAAGTTATGCTGAAGCTGGGTGCCTGTGCCAAATCTTATCTCCAGAAAGAGGAAAAAGAAACTCAATTTCAGTCTAGCAGGAGACACGCACCTTGCTGTTCAGCTGCTGAATTCTTAGCTCCTTCTGATGAATTTCCTTTAAACTGTCACTGAGCTGAGTCCTGAGAAGTTCTGTCTCATAAACGAGGTTTTGTGATCCATCCAGGGAAGCCGATGTCTCTGGGGATGCCTGCCAGGACCAAAACAGCAATAAAATGGTCTCTTAAGAGTGCTAGCACTTAAACCCTCCCTCTAGAATAGATTGTATCACCCCTGAAAAAAGCCAGGAGGAGGCTTGCCTCATGGTAGCAGATGAGCAGTTAGAGGCAGCTCATGCTTTTGGGTAGTGGCACCCTGTGTAGAAATGTCTGGATCTCCTCACCTGTCGCTGGTACTGTGTGGGGAGAATCTGAGCCTGGGAGGAAGACCTCAGCTCCCTCAGGAGACTCTGCAGATGACCAAGCTGCTGATCTTTATCTGAGATGGCCATCAGGTACTGTTCCTTCATCCTTCTCTTGTGTAGTTCCCAGGAATTCTTCTCCATTCTACACCATGAAAAAAAAGAACAGCCCAAATACACTCATGGCAGGAAGAATAATAATTCCATATTCAGAACATTCTTATGAGGTATGAGCGACTAATACAATCAGAGTAAAATTTATTCTCTGAGTGGAAACACCCAGGAAGCTGCTGAGAGCAAAGCTGTGCCAGCCCCAGAGGGAGAGCTCTTCCTGGCAGGGCTGCCGTGTCTCCATAGAAGAGAGCTATGTTTCCAAATGGGAAGAGACGTTCAGGATGGGTGTGAAAACTCAGCACGGGGCACCGGTATGAATGCAGAGGGAAAACTTCAGAACTGGAGGAGTCAGTGTAGAGTAGGTATGTATGGAATGAGGGTGGCAAGGCCGTGCAGGGCATGGGAACCCACAACGGCCCTTCAGCAGTCAGACCCACGATGCAGAATTAACATCAGTGTCGACTCTCAAGGACTTACAACTCTGGCTCCTGAATATACTCGGTATGAGACCTGAGCAAATGAATCTCACCAAGTTTCTTCAATTAAATGGGAATAAGCTAGTTATTCCTTAAGGGCTAAATGAGGCATATCACTTATCAAACACAAAGCATAGCACATAGTAAACATTAGGTAGTAAATGTCAGTTGTTATTTTTATTTACTTCTTTTCCCAAATCTGGTAAAGAGTGTGACTTCTACTGAACACCAGCTCCTTCTCTGCTGTGCCTAAAGACAGCTGGGTATGGCATGTACTGAGCGGCACGGACGCTCTCACTGGGAGAAACCAGGCAAAGCACACACGGGTGCTCTCTTACTGCTCTGCAGCACTCTAAGTCTGTAACTATTGTTTTTTAATTATATATTTTCTTTATTTGTATTTCAAATGTTATCCCCTTTCCTAGTTTCCCCTCCGAAAATATTCTATCCCTTCCCCCTTCCCCTGCTCCCCAGCCCTCCCACTCCCATTCCTGGTCCTGGCATTCCCCTATACTGGGGCACAGAACCTTCACAGGACCAAGGGTCTCTTCTCCCATTGATGACCAACTAGGCCATCCTCTACTACATATGCAGCTAGAGCCACAAGTTCCACCATGTGTTTTAGTGGTTTAGTTGCAAGGAGCTCTGGGGTTACTGGTTAGTTCATATTGTTGTTCCTCCTGTGGGGCTTCAAACCCCTTCAGCTCCTTGGGTACTTTCTCTAGCTCCTATATTGGGGGCCTGGCAAATACAGAAGTGGATGCTCACAATCATCCATTGGACGGAGCACAAGGTCTGTAAATATTTCAAAACAAAACATTAAGATAAAATAAAATGAAATAAAATAAAACAAAATGCTTCAGTTACTGCCGTCCTACCTAAGCTGATGCAGCTCGTGTTGCCAGGAGAGTTTTTCCTGCCTAAGCTCTTCCTCCATCATCTGTAGTGCCTTTGTCTGATCTTGAGATTCTTGGAGCTGAGCCTTCAGCGGACGGAGCTCGGTCATCTCTTGGTTCATCTGTAAGTACTGCTGCTGCAGATTCTTCAGTTCCTTCAGCTTTAACCAGAGGGAAAACAATGGGTGACTCACATCTTACTCCTTATTGACCAGTAGCTCCTACCACAGGCACCATGGACTGCCAGCACCTTCCCGCAGCCCAGAGACAGCCAAAGGACTGCTGTCAAGGCTACTGGGCCTAACCATTTCTTTCACTTGTACCCCATTGACCTCCAGGTCTGAAGCTAACACTCTAACTTGGGGCAGAATTAAGGGACACACAGAATACTGGATGGAATCCATTTAGACCTGCATCCTTACTAGGCTCTCTCACATGAACACCCGCAAGGTTTTCTTTGTAGCTGTTTACTTACTTGTTTTCTGTTTGTTTCACAATTCTTGAGATCAAACTCGGGCATCAGGCAAGTAGGCTTGCACCTATCCCTAACCCACATCCCTATTGGACCCCAGTCTTAAGCTGAGCTGATGTTCCCTATAGAGAGAGAGGGTAAACACCCTAGTGTTATGGACACCCTGGCTCTAGAATTAGATACCCCACTGTTTCTTAGATGTAAGAACATCTAAGTCTTTCTTTCCCTCACCCACTAAATTAAGATAAATTACAGTACTTTTCCTCATAATAATATCAGAATTAAAAATTAATAGATCTCACACATAAAGTTAGTGGATATTATGATGGACTTGCTTTTAGCAAAACTGCATTCTATTTTAAAACTCTTCCCCAATACTCAAAAGTTTGATGAAGAAATAATGCCAGGACATCTAGGAAAGACAACAGCCTTAAACACACACACACACACACACACATACACACACACACACACACACACACACACACACACACACACACACACACTTTTCACCCACTCAGAAACGTTAATACTACCATACCAGTGGCTTTTTAAAAAGCACCAAATGTAAAAACGGATCAGGAAGCCAACAGGGTCAGCAGTGACACACTCAAGGTTGAAAAGCAGATGAATAACGGTAACTGACTTAACGCATCTGCAACAGCTGGATCTTTAGCTGGTGATAGAGAAGCCAAGGACCCAACAGAACTTACTCAGCAGAATCTTCAAAGGGCTCAGGAATTAACAGCACCAGGTACGTCTGGAAAAAATGGTGATGGGTTGGAGGGAGGCGAGAGCTGAGACAAGGAGGATTCTCACAGAGCTGCTTCAGATGCAACTGCACGCTAAGTTCGTCTCAGTTCCGACTTTTTGGTAACCTCACCAAACCACCAGTTTACTCTCTGGAAAAGGTAAAGGATGTGCCCCTGGAGCATGAAAATATCAGGCCCAGCTGCAAGTAAGGGTACCACTCTACAACATGACGCATGCCACAAGTGATAGCTGCCCGTCCCCTCCTCAGTTTGGAGATGAGAGTTTCCTTATATACAAGAGATGAAAGATCTCTCAAAGATCTGATCAGACCCAGAGGAACTAAAGGCACCAGCCTCAGGACCACGATCAATGAACTCATCAGATCACATTGCATTGAATTCACAGCAAGTCCCTCTGCAGGCTGCCTAGATTCTACTCTTTATGTGAAGATGAAACAAGGATTGCTCCTCATGTAAAGAACAGCAAACCTCATGGATGAAAAAAAACTGCTGAGAGAGGGGGATTCACCAAAGTAGCAGGGAGAAGCTACGCCGATGAAAGACGCACAGCAGAGAATGCTGGCAAAGAGAAACACTACAGCAGCAATGAAAAAGTACAAGGAAACCTCGCTAGAGGGAGAGGTCAGAGGTCAGAGGCAAATGGGGAGGCACACACCTGTAGTCCTGGCCTCTGCGAGAGGTTGGTGCAGAAAGACTGTGAGTTTGGGGTCAGCCTGGACCACTCTGAACCTTCTAGGCTAGCCCTATCTATATAATAAGAACCTGTTTAAAAAACAAAACAGGGTGGAGATGGCTCAGCAGTTGAGAGTCCTTGCTGCAATTCCAGAGGACCCTGGTTCAATTCACACATCAGGCAACTCATAACTGCCTGTAACTTCAATGTCCTTACCTGCACGTCATACACTCACAGACATGTACACAAAAACCAACAAAGCACAGCACCACTAATTAGACAATTCACCCAGGAGACAAAAAAAAAAAATACAAAAACAAACAAAAAAACCAAATCTCTTACAAATTAAGAACATAATAGCCGGGCTGGAGAGATAGTTAGTGATTAAGAGCACTGTCTGCTGTTCCAGAGGACCTTGGTTCAATTCCCAACACCCCCATGGTGCAGTGCAGTCTGAGGCCATCCAAGGACAGCAGGCATGCATGTGGTGACAGATACACATACCCATGCATTAAAGAAATAACAACATCAACTAAAAGAACATGATGGCAGAGATAACAAATACCCAATGGGGTCAGAAGATAAAGTGAGGTGAGATACCTCAGTGGCAAAGGCCCTTGTGTGCAGGGAACATGGAGCAAATGCTCGGGAAGTAGGAAGGCAAGACAGAGGTAAGCAACTGGGACGTGTGGTGAGAGAACGGAGCTCTGCAATGACCCCAAAGGAAGCAGCGAGGAAGACATTACAGCCACGGGATGAGGATGTGGGCACGATGTGCATGCTGTGATCTGTGTGCTGAGGAGAGGTGGGCTTTGGTAGCCTGCGTTCTAAGAACAAGTAAGAGGCCGAGAAGATGAGGACACATTGCAAGGTCTTATGTGACACACCAAGGGGGAACCCTCTCTTCTAGCCTATCCCTGAGGCAGGGCAGTCATAAGAAAGAAAGAGTTCCGGAGTAATTCACCAAGGACTGTATTTATCATTCCCTGGAAGCAGTACTGCTCTATCTGTTGAGTGTAAAGAAACGTATCCTACGATGCTGAAGGGGAAAGGATGGACATGTGAGCTGAGTAAAACACCTCAACGGTTCGATGGAATAAAACCAGATATGAAGTTATAGAAATAGGGACATGGCTTTTTTAAAAAGGCCTGGCTTATCAACATTCAGTAGACAAGAAGCATGCAAGTAGGGCTGAGTGACCAAAACACAGAGAGAGTCCAGTGTTTACAATGCATAACCTTATAGGAAGCAGTTCCCTGAACGAATCACAGCTAACTCAGGATCTGCTGCAATTTGAGTGCCTGGGGACAACTTTGCATATGCTCCTCTAGTACACACTGCTGTTTGTGAGTATGTGCATATGTGTTTGTAGGTTAGCGGTTTTCAACCTAGGGATTGCACATCAGATACCCTGCATGTCAGATATTTACATTATGGTTCACAACATTAGCATTATTGTAGGAGCAAATACTGTTACGGATGGGGGAGACCACACCAGGAGGACTGTGTGAAAGGGCTGCAGCACTAGGAAGTGCGAGAAGCACGGGTTGGTGCTAAGGCACATGCAGGCCAAAGGCTGCCATCAAGTCTTTCCCATAGCACTCTCCTCTCCATTTTATATTTGAGACAGGGTCTGTTACTTGTTCACTGAACCCATACGTCACCAATCTGGCTTGACTGGCTGGCAGTGGGCTCCAGAGATCTGCCTATCTCTTCCTGACACTGGTATCACACAGATGTGCTGCTATGCTTTGGAATTTTTTTTTTTAATGGTGTGCTGAGCATCCAAACATAGGTATTTATGCTTATGCAGCAAGCATTGGCTGGGTTTCTTATTTGTTTCTGAGACAGTCTCTCACTGGCCTGATGTTTCTCTGGATAGGCGAGGCTAGCTGACCAGTGAGCCGCACCAAGGGCCACTCAGGCACGAGACAAGCTATCTCTCCAACCAACGTTCTCCATTAGTGAAAAAAGTCACTTTAAAGAAAGTGAGCAGAATCAGGCATGGCGCTATGTGCCTGCAATTGTATCTACTTAGGCAGCCGAGGAAAGGGGATCCTGAGTTACAACATCAGCATCAGCAGCTAAGCAACCGTCTGTTTAAAAATTAATGAAAAGGGCTGGGGATGCAGCAGTGGAAAAGAACTTGCCTAGCATGGATGAGCCTCTGGGTCAATTCCAGTAGAGGAAAATAAAGATCGGTAGGAAAAAGGAACCAGGGAACCACTCAACTGCAAACAGTCACTGACCAAACAGTTATTCTTAAAACTTCCTGGGACAGTCTCACTACATTGCCCAGCCTGCCTTAAGTGAGCTACATAATCTCGGCCTGCCTTGGACTCAGGACACCAGCCTCCCGGGTGCTGGAGTTAAGAGGAATGTGCCACTACACCACTGACACTGACCTCAAGAAACCCCTTTTACATTTAACTCTTTCTTGACAAGTTAGGGTTGAGCCAAACTTTTTTTTTTTTTTTCGAGACAGGGTTTCTCTGTATAGCCCTGGCTGTCCTGGAACTCACTTTGTAGACCAGGCTGGCCTCCAACTCAGAAACCCACCTGCCTCTGCCTCCTGAGTGCTGGGATTAAAGGTGTGCACCACCACGCCCAGCTCTGAGCCATACTTCTAAGACAAGCTTAGTCCTTGCTCTCCTGATCTAGTGAGTGACCAAGGGCTCAGCTGACACTATGGAGACACTGAGTGACCGACCGGCCCAGTGCTTTCCCCTAATTAATCCACTTTAAATTCTGGGACCACTTACAGCAAAAGCAGCTGGTTACCTTTTAACCCTTTTATAGCCAATGCAGATTCTGTTCAAAGAAAAATCCTCAGCTTGAAAATGGTAACAATATGTCTGCTTGCTTCTCTTAAGACCCAAACTGTCTGTGGCGTGTGCAGCAATGGCAATGCGTGATTAGAGACATTTAATCACCTTTTCTTTTCTAACTCACTCTGTAGACCAGGCTGGCCTCAAACTTAGAAATCTGCCTGCCTCTGCCTCCCAAGTGCTGGGATTAAAGGCATGTGCCACCACTGCCCGGCCATTTACCCTTTTCTATGGCAATAAAAATCCATGTGAAGAATGGCCCCAGCCTTTCAAACACAGATGGGAAGCACACACTCACCAATCGATCTCTGTCATTCTGGAGTGAAGACATGGCTTTCTTCAAGCTCTGTACTTCTGCTGGGCTGGAGGCAGCTGAAGGGGCTGCGGCCCTCTGCTTCCCTTCCTCTGACTTCCGGAATGTCTCCAGCTCACTCCACAGGCGATCTCTCTCATTCTGTAGACTGGTCATGGCCTTGGAGAAGGATTGCATTTGGTTGTGAGAACTTTCTAGTTTTGAAGATAGGTGAAGTAATTGCTCGTCTTTGGATGTGAGCTGCTGGTTCAGTTTTTCAAGGCGGGACAAGATGTTCTCAGAGGTGGACAGGGGAAAGGCAGCCTGGGAAAGAATGTCCCTCTCTCTGCTTGAGTCCTGCAACTCTTTCAGCTGGGCCAGCTCCTTCAGACTGGCGTCATACTTCTTCTTCAGGTCCCCAAGCTCCTCGGTGGCATGATCTCTGCTGTCCTGCAAGGAGCTCATTGATCTTCCAAAGGCCTGAATCTGCGCCGTAAGATCCTTATTCTCTTTGGTTACTGTAAGCAACTTCTGTTCCATCTCAACCAGGTCTCTCGCCAGCTCTGCCACCCTCTCTTCGGCTGTTTCTGTTTCGTTTCTCATTATCCCTGCGTCGTGATGGAGATGCTTCAGCTCCTTCTTCAGCTTGTCTTCAACTTCACTTACCTTCCTGGTAGCTTCCTTCTGTACACAAACTAACTCCTCTTCCAGATCTGCAGTTCTCTTCTGAGAGGAGGAGAGAGCCATATTTAACCTCTGGAGCTCCTCTTCTTTTACTCTCAGTTGGGCATGGTAGACACCTAGGGTACCTTCTTCCTGCAGGGCGGTCAACTGTGTCTGTAAGTTTTTGATCTCTTTAGACAAACCTTGTTTCTCCTCCTGGAGGGCATCAGAGGACATCTGTAGGCTTTGCTTCTCTGCTTCTGACCCCTTCAGCCTTTCTTCTAGCTTTGCACACTCATTTCTCAGCTCTTTATTCTGCTGTAGTTGAGCATCAAGGAGCTGCTTTTGCTGAGAGTCCTTTATGGCTATCACCTCATTCAGGTCCCGCCTGTATTGGACCAGTTCCGCATCCAGCTTGGCATTCTCAGAATTGAGATCATCCATGTGACTTCGCAACCCTCGTATTTCCTCCTTCAGTTTATTATTCTCAGCAGCAGCATCTTGGATGAGTTGGTCCTTTTCCAAGATTGCAGAGAGATGTCGCTCTTCCAGCTGTCGATAGTCACTTACGATGCGGTCCCGGTCATCCTGGAGAGAGGACATAGACTTCACAAAGGAGTCCAACTGAGCCTTCTGCTCGAAGCTCTCCTTCTTGATGGATTCCAATGCTTCTGTGAGCTGATTGGTTTTCTCAAGGGCCCTTTTGTTCTCTTCTTCTAAGGCCACATTCTCCTCTTCCTCCTGGGACAACAGGTTTTCTAGTTCTTTGATCTCTTTACTGTGCTGTTGGTGCAGTTCCTCAACAGCTAGCTGGATTGCCTCTTCCTTGCCAGAAAGCAGGCTTATAATCTTCTGTTCCTTCGCATTGATTTCATCATGCAGCCGACTGGTTAGTTCTCTGGAGGCCTTTAGGTCAGCCTCTAGTTGTTCACAATTGAACTTAGAATTTTGGATGTCCGCTTCTTGCTGCTTTATGATCCCTTCCAAGTTGTTTTCGTGTTCTTGGCATTTTTCTAAAGAGTTATTTAAGTCAGTTGACTGGTCTTTGAGACTCTTAAGTTCTGATTCTAACTTAGTTAACTCATTCTTAGAATCATGATACAGTTGTCGAGCGTCTTCTAACTGGGACCTAAGTTCTTTATTTTCCTCTTGCAGCTTATCATAAACCTTCTGTTGATGCTGGAGTTCAGTCTGGGCTTTGGACTCCCACATTTCCTTGTCATGTTCAAGCCTGGGGACGGGAACAGGGGTCGGGGGAAGAAAGAGGGTAGAGAAAAGGAGGGAAAGAGAAATATTAACTTATAATATACACCTAATTAATCTAAAAATCAGTCAATATTCACTATTGAAGGTTTTCAGAGAGATCTTGGTTCTCTGTATCTATACACGTGTACTAACATGATCTAACACATAGAAAAAAATAACATATTAAAGATTCATGAGGGAGATCTGAATCATGAAAGTATGTTCCTTACTTTAGTGATCCCCAGTCTGAGATACTAAAGCAAATCAGCTCCCAAGTATTGTACTTTGCTCCAGACAAGCTAATGGGAGGTTTCTTTAAAGCTGCAATCTGGGCAAGACAAACAGTAAGGAAATGAAAGGGGAGGCAGACTAAGGGTAGAGGCAATGCTCGTTCCTGAGCTTAGAAAGTGAGATTCTAGAGTTTGACGATAAGGGTTCTAACTGACAGAGAAAGTACAGTTGATGACAACTGTGGCAACGAGAGAGGAGATCACTCAGGGCACTAAAGCAATCCTTTGGGAATAAGCTGGTGCAAATCTAGACACGGGTAGTCAGGCTGTCAAGAAATCCAGAAACAGAAATGGGAAGTCAGAGAAACCTAAGCTATCTCTTAACAGAGATTTGGGGGTGGTGGTAGTGGTGGAGTAAGTTGTCAGTGATCTTGATAATTATAACCAGAAGTTACAAAACAAGCAAAAAAGCGTCAGAAGAGGAAGAATATACATTCTAAGGGAATTTAAAACAGACACTGGTTCTGTAACAAATAAAGAATAAATGAGATAATAAAGTAAAAACAGTTTAAAAGCTTCCCTTGCCTTCACAATTCTCTCTGGAGGGGAACAGGCTCACTGCTTACCTGGAGACGGTGATCTTCAATTCCTCCATGTGGATGGTCATCTGTCGGAGCTGATCCTTTAGAGCAATGCAGTTCTCCTCTTTGAGTCTGACCTCCTCCTCTTTGGTTTGAATGGCATCGCCAAACCTCTGCTCCCATTTCTTAGCTTCATCGATTACTCTGTCCCGGTCATCCTGCAGGGATGACATGCTCTTAGTAAAGGCTGCAAGCTGGGCCAAAGTGCTATCCAGGCTTTCCTGCAGCTCTTTCATTTCCTGGTCTTTCCTGGTCAGACTGACTTGAATCTCTGCAAGCATGTCTTCCACGTGGGCCTTCTCTCTGTGCAAGGCATCCAGCTTCTCTTGCATGTTCTTCTTCTCTTTCTGGTGTTTCTCTTCTGCTTGCTCCAGTCTTCGCAAGAGGTCTTCATCTTTTTGTTTTATCTGGCTTTTGATGGATTCTTTGTTTGACTGAAGCTCCTTTTTCAATTTGAGGTTGTCTGCTAGCACTCTTGCGGCTTCACTTTGGGTGTCATCGAGCAGTATCTTGAAGCTAGATAATTCGGCTTGTGCCTTTTTGCGGTGTTCAACTGCCTGGGCCAGATTTCCTTTGGTTACATCCAAATCCTTCTGGGACTCGGTGTGAACGAACTCGAGGGCCTTGACGGTCTTCTCCAGGGCGCTGATCCTCTCGAGGTACCGGATGCAGTCCTTCTGCAGTTGCTTCACTTCTTGCTGCTTTTCCCTCAGCAGCTCCTGGAGCTCCTTTGCATGGCTTTTATTGGCAGGCCCTTTCTGGGCACCTTGGATCTTCTCCATGTACTCTTTTCGTATTTCTGACTCCACCTTGGTTTTTTCCTTGACCAGCTGCTGCTTTTCTTCCTCTAATTCACTCACACATCTTTGAAGGTTCCGCATTTCAGACTCTAGTTGCTCGTTTTTTATTTGGGCATCTGTAACATCCTGGTAATAATTCCCAATGCTCCCATTAAGTTCCGCCAGTTGATTCATCAGCCTCTCCTCTAGATCGTCTTTCTCCTCTTCTGCCGTCTCCTTCAGCTTGGTAACTCTATAGAGTTCTTCTTGGATTTGCTGATTTAGCGTGGTTTTTTTGGTGACTTCTTCCTCCAGGAGCTTTAGCTCGCTATCCTTTGCAGATATCTGAGTCAGTAGGGCATTTTTCTCATTTTCTAAAGCCTGGCTAAGTTCCCTGTCTTTCTGTTTCTCCATCTCTAACTCAGCAATTCTTCCTTTAAGCTGATCGAGCTGCTGTAGGTAGTTCTTGAAGTCGTCATGGGAGCTGAAAGTCTCACTAACACCAGGCTTGGCACCGTTAGCCAACAGAATAGCTTCCGAATCTTCAAGCTTGGCACTGTCACTCAGAGTGTCTTGTTCTTGAGACTTGCCCACCACAGCTTGTGTTACCTCTTCAATGACATCCTTTGGCTCATCACGTTTCTCAGTGGCCTCCAGGTTAGCTTGTTTCAATACTCGAGCTTCTACTTGAAGCTTCAGATTTCGAGTCTCATCACTCAGAGCGTCCTTCTCCGCCATTAAAGCCTCAAACTCCTTAGAAAGGGTTTTATGCTCCAATGTGATCCTTTCTAGTTCCTCCTTCAAGCTGGAATTGGAAAAAAGAAGAGCTTCCATGTTCTCATTGGTCCCTCCTACAGGCTGGGCCTCTGCTCTAAGCCGGTCATTTTCTTCCTCTAGCTCAAGGATCTTCTGTTGCTTAGATTTTGCAAACTTTCTCATCTTCTCTTTCATCTCTTCCATTTCCTGTTCTGCATCCTGCAGCTGCTTCTCTCTCTCTCTCTTGTCTGCCTCTGTGCTCCTTAACTTTGTGTACAGCTCTTGCTTCTCTTGCCGCACGCTTTCCACCACGTGCTGAATCCTCTCTGCTTCGTTGCTCACGTTCTCGTACGACTGCAGAAGAACCTCGTACTCCTTCTGCAGCTCCTTGTGTTTCTCTTGCCATTCGGTGCTCTCTGCCATCTTAGAACATCTCACGGATTCCAGCTCCTTCATCAGCTTTTCCTTGTCTTCCGTGAGGCCCCCCAGAGCTAGTTTCAGGCTTTCGCAAGAGCCACTGAGGCTCTGATTTTCCAGTAAAGACCTGTCCATTTCTATAATGAGCTTGTCTCTTTCTTCCTGAAGAAGGGCTAACTTTCCTAGGAATGCATCTTTCTCTTGATTCTGAGCAGAAACCTGGCTTTCTACATCTGCCAGAGACTTGGTGAGGCGTTCCACAGCATCTCTGGCCGAGGACAACTGCTCTTGCAGGCTCTTGTTTTCTTTGAGTGCCTCCTTCCGGGAGATGAGGGCAGCCTGCAGTTTCCTCTGTAATTGTTGCTTTGCATTAGTTTCTTCCTCAAGCTCTGTTGGCTTCTTCTTCAGCTCACAAATTTCCACCTGGGCCTGCTTTAGCCTCTCCTCATGCTCCCTGGCTTGCATTTCCAGCTGGGTGTGCAGAGCCTTGATTAAATGCTCCTGCTCCACCATTTCTGTCTGGACCGAGGAGAGGGTCTGCTCTTTCTCACTAAGCTGTCCATGCAGGTAGCTGACCTCCTCTTCCTTCTGGCCCATGTGCTTGTGCAGTGCATCTAGTTCAGGCTGTAACGTTTTCAGATGTTCCAGGCCAGCAACTTTCAACTGGCTGCTTTCCAACTCCTGCTTCAGCAGTTCTGTGTGGGCCTGGGCTTCATGGGATGCTGCCTTCAAATTCTGGATTTCTAAACCCTGTTCATTCATCTGATCTTGTAACAGAAGTACTTCTTCTGACTTTCTGGCCAGCTCACTTGCTATAGAACTAACTTTCAATTCCAGCTCTTCCTTCTCAACCTCCATTTCTTTCAACTGGGCCTGAATCTGGGCAACAGAAACAGTAGCCTGGAGAGCTGCTGTCTCTCCAGGGGGAGAAGGCTGAGCTGCGTGTAAGTCAGGTTCTGAAGCAGGCTCTGTGTCTTCCAGTGCAATGCCTTCTAAACTTGGAGCGGGAAGACCAGGTTCCTGCTGGCCAGTGCCTGAGAGCTGTCTGTCTATGGACTCCCTTGCTTGGCACTGGAGTTGCCTTAGCTGGTCCGCAATGTTCTCTTTTTCCTTATTCTGCTCATCAAACTGTTCCTGAAGGTGATGGTAAGCATCCCTCTGCTCCTTGAGCTCTTCCTTTAGATGTTTCTCTTTCTCTTGTGCCTTTTTCAGAATCGCCTTACAGGCAAGTAAGGCTTCTTGAAGCTTCTTTTGAAGTTGTGTCTTGTCCTTTTCAAGGTCTAGTATCCTTCCCTCCAGCTCTGGCTTCCAGTGCTCCCCACCGCCTGCACTGGGTGGGCTACCTGCCGCTGCTTCTTTCACAGGTGTTGCTGAGCCTTCATCCCCGGCATCCATGGGTCCTGTGATTAATTTCTGAATAGTAGCTTGGTTTTTAGTGACTTCTTCTTGAAGCAAATCTATCTGCTTTGTCTTACTCTGTAGGTCCCGAGTCATCCGCTGGACCACAGCCTGTAACTCTTCCTCTGCCGCCGTCTTTTCTTTTAAATCCCTCCTTATGCTCTCCAGCTCCACTTCTTTTTCAGATATTGTCTGTTTTAAGGAAACTTCTACTTCTTGCCACTTAGAAGTCCCCCATTCTTCTGGGTCATCTTTGTTCTTTCTGTCTTCCTCCAGCTTTCTCCTTTCGTTCTCCCCGAGGGGAATCTCTTTCTGAGACTCCTCTCTCACCTTGGCTAGCTCCTCCTCCAGCTGGCTGACTTTCTGCAGTAGCTCCTTTCTGTTGATCAGCGCTGCCTGCAGTTTCCGCTTTCTCTGCTCGCTTTCTTTCCTCAGCTGCTCCAGTTCCTGCTGAAGCCCCTCTTTACCTGACTCATCGTGACCAAGTTTAAGGCTGGACCCAGCTCCACTCTCTTCTACCTGTTCTTTTGTTGCTTCTTCAGCCCTGGACAATAAATTGAGCTGCTCCTTCAGAGTCTTAATTTCCACCCCAAGAGAAAATTTCTCTTCGTTAAGCTGAACCATTTTCTCTGTCATACTGAAGCTGAGCTCTGTCACTTGCTGATCCTTCTCCTGGATGGTTTGCTGGAGCGTCTCCACATCTTTCTGTTTCTCCAACAAGAGTTGGTCCATCTTGGCTATCTCCAGTTCTTTCTGAGAAAGAGCCTGTGACAGTCCTTCCATCTCCTTTGAGATGTCCCTCATATGCTCTGCCCCCTCTTGCACTTCCCTCTCCTTCGTCTGCAGCTGGCTCTGGAGGCTTTTCATCTGTGTTCCCTGTTCACAAAACTGTAGCTGCACACCATCCAGCTCTCTCTGTAAAGCCTCAATTTTCACATCTTTAGATTTGGCTTCTATGCTTAGGCTGTGGATCTGCTCCGTGAGCAGGTTGTGCTCGGCCCGCTGGCTTTCATAGTCCAGACCTCTTTGCTTTTCTGCTTCTGCAAGGCTGGTTTCCAGTTCTTGGACCTGAGCCCGTAGTTCTGCTAAGACATCAAGCTCCTTCACCCGATAAAGCAGCTGGTCTCTTTCTTCAGACACAGCAGCGAGCGTGCTCCGGGCTTCCTCGGCGCTCTCTCTGACCTCTAGGGTAAGCTGGGTTAGGCTGCTAATTTCCTTCACTTTCTCACTTAAGTTTCTCTCGTAAGTTTCCTCTGCTGTGTGAAGGCTTGTCTCAAGCTCCAAGACTTGAGTTTTCAGCCTTTCCAGTTCATCCTGGTGACACTGACAGATATGGGACACAGAGAGGGATTTGTCCACGCCGTCCAGCTTTGGGGAGTTCAGTTCCATTCCAGTGTCATTTAGAGGTTCTGCCTCAGATGCTCGCAGCTGATCTTTTATGCCTGCCTGTTCCTCTTCAGCTGCTGGGCTGCTGCTCTCGTCACTGGGTGCAGAGAGGACATCTCCTGCTGAAACTGAGGGCAGTCCTTCACTCTCCATCAGCTGTGCTTCTCTATGGTCAAGGACCTCATAGTCCCCCTCAGGCCTCTTGCCCTGCAGCTGTGACTTGAGAAATGCAATTTCCTCCTGGGCTTCTTTCATTTCCACTAATAAAACTGATAGCTCTTTATGTTTCTGAGAAAATGTGTTCTCTAGAACATCCTGTCCATTTTCTTCGGTAGAAGAATCGCTCCTGTTGAGCAAAGTAATACCAGCTGTGCTGACCTATTAAAAAATGAAAAAAAAAAATAACAACAAAACATCAAGAAAGGCCTTAATCAAATAGCTCATGCAGCATTACAAATAGCCCAATACAAATTAGCATTTTATGAATTTCCTAAAACTTGGAACCTTCTGGTTGAAACTTCTTTTCTGCCACAAAACTGTTAAAAATCTGTAAAACTCTCTATCTCCTAAACTGAATGTCCACAATTCAATCAGCATCTCTCTGAGGTCTCATTCAAGTCAAAAAGGGCTCGGAGGAGGAATCCATTTTCTAGATATTCCCACACAAAAGAACATTCTTCTTTTAGGTTAACATGCCTAGTTATTTCTTCTAAGATCTGCTTTAAAAACAACAAAACAACTATAGCAAAAACAATAGAATACCCTGTCTGACTCCAAGGAGTATGTTATATTTCTTTTCCTAAGCAATTTACTGAATAAGATAGTTGTGTAAAGTCTTCATAAGAACTAGCTTAATAATTTATAACTTTCTTCCCTGCACTGCAGAGACCATAATTCATAGATCTCAGTACTAGGCACTAGGGAAGTTCTCTATAACTTCAGGTCAGTCTTATGTTTCCATCCCTACAAGCAGGAAAGTCTGATACAGTAATGTGTGTGATGTAGGTATGTGTGTGTGTGTGTGTGTGTGTGTGTGTAAATGTATGTATGTATGTGTGTGTGACAGACAGAGAGAGACAGAGAGAGAGAGAGAGAGAGAGAGAGAGAGAGAGAGAGAGAGAGAGAGAGAGAAAGCGCACTATCACAGGGTTCAATGTAACCTACTGCTTTTTGTTCTATTACCTAATGTGTTTTCATTTCTTTTTATAACTTGTTTTCATATTGCTCACTTATTCTCCTCTCTCACTGACTACAGTATCTACCAGAGTTCAGTTCCCTCTGACTAAAGAATCAAGTCATCCCATACCAAGAGGACAGAGAAACAGAGAGCTCTGCTTTTTCCAGCTGCTCCCATTATTCTTTTCTCCTTTGAATTTTCTTCTACGGATCTTTCTCTATTTAATATCTGTGATCTCAAGTGATAGTACCAGTCAGCTTTTCAATGTAACATCTACATTTTAAAATCTCCCTTCTTAATTTTTGTTTGCTAATTATTTTCTGCTTCTTTTGTTTTTCATCATCTCACTAGACACCCATCTTTCTTGTCTGTGTTGATTTTTTTTTAAAGCTACGTTTTAGCTTGCTTTCACTAGAAACCATTGGCAAGCCTTTAAGGGAATACTTTTAAGTGTTCCCTGGGACAAACAAGATTTATTTTTAGTCAGAGTCTTATCATTTTGATGATTAATTTTATGTGGTAACTTGGTTAGATCATTGTACTCAGATCTTTGGCCAAACATTACTCTAGGCACTTCTATTTAATTGGCATTAACATTTAATGCTTATGTTAATGCATGAGTGCATGCGGTGGGGCCACATATATGTACACCTACATGTGGAAGCCAAAGGTCAACCTTCAGGCCATTCTTCGGAAGCTATACACCTTATTCAGTGCTTCTCATGGAGCCATTGAGGCCTTGTTCACAAAATGTCACTGGTGACTTAATTTGGAAAATTGTAGTATTATAAAGTTATAAATGATAAGACATGACAGGACTGTGATACCCACAGAATCACAGCAGCTGTGGTTACTTGAACAAGATCAAGGCAGAGAAAATTCCAGCACAGATAGGCAGGATCTCTGTAGGCCCTACCTGTTATTAAGGAGCTATTAGCACTTGATGGCTGTTTGGGGTGGGAGAATCACTCTTTTTGGAGGGCGTTCCCACTTGTAGGTTTCCTGTGCTACAATGAATGACCCCATATCCATGCACATATCGGCAATACTAATTGACTTATGCCTTTAATCCTAGTACTCGGGAGGCAGAGGCAAGTGAATTTCTGAGTCTGAGGCCATCCCGGTCTACAAAGTGAGTTCTAGGACAGCTAGGGCTATACAGAGAAACCCTGTCTCACCACCCCCCCCCCCCAAAAGAAATGACATGTGAAATTAGGAGAGACATGTTAGTGGGATGTGGGGGAAACTGAAGGGGAGAAATGAGGTAGATAGTAGCATATTTCATACATGTATGTATAAACTCACAAATAAAAAAATCAGATTTGAAAAATAGAATAAATAAACACATTTCAGGTCGAAAAAGCTACAATTTGGTAAAGGCTCCTTTGAAATACAATCTTGAGTAAAAACTACCAACTAGGGCACATGAGAAATTCAAGACATTCTGTTTCCTCTCTACTAAGAGGCGAGCTGTGGTGCTTGAATGAGACTCTCCTCCACAGGCACATGGTCCCCGGTTGGGTGCTATTTGGGGATGTTTAGGAGGTGTGGTCTTGTTGGAGGAAGTACGTCACTGGAGGCAGCTTTGAGAGTTTGAAGCCTAGAGCCATTTCTCGTTCCCTCTCTCTGAGCATATGATCAAAGATGTGATCACTGTCCGGCCTGTTCCTGCAGCCATGCCAGGCACTTGCTTGCTGTGCACCATGAATGGACTCTTACCCTCTGGAACTGTTAAGCCCAAATATGTTCTCTCTTCTCTAAGTTGTCTTAGTCATGGTGTTTTATTATAGCAACAGAAAAGTAACTATTATAGAAGTGTGTACTAGTGTTGGTTTAAGACAAAGAATTCCAAATATTCAGAAATGAATAAGTGACTAAGTCTAGTCACTATGACTCTCTTAAATGTCATTTCACTCCGTGGGTAATACAATTCTCTGTCAACACTGTTAACTGTTGGAGTCAGCCCCGCTTAATCCAGGTCCCACTATGATTGTGCTAAGTGGTCACTTACCTCACAGACTGTACCATCAGCCTCCCCTGCTCTACTCTGAGCCTCCAGAAGAGTAATCTGAGAGGCGAGTTTTTCTGAAAGTCAAAAAAGTAGCACCTTTAGAGGATATATGTGGAACATTTGAAAAAAAAAAAAAACTAGTGATATAGATGTACCAAGACTACTTGAGATTCATAAAATAAAAAAGAAAAGAAATAAGAAAGTACTTTGAGGGAGATAAAAGACTGATGCCTCCAAAAGAATATGAGATATCATACATAACACAACATAATAGATATACATAATAGAACACAGTGGATATCATACATAACACAATGTAATAGATATCATACATAAGAGAACATAATAGATAGACATAATAGAACGCAGTATGATAATGACCATAAGAGATATGTTCTAGATAGTGTGATGTGTGTAGATGCAAAGACTTGTGACTTGGGGCAGTTATTTATGCTATAATCTGAAATTCTACTGTCTTAGTTCATCCTACTAAACTAACGTTTGTTCATCACCCAAACATTCCTACTGTTTGAATTGTACATTTTTACACAATTGCACTTACAACATTTTGATCGTTAACAGACATTAAGACATTAAATGTTAGCACTAAAAAGGATATATGTTTTAATTGCAATCCCAAAGACCAAATGAGGACACAAATGACATAATATGAAGAGGTTACAAGACAAGAGAGACAGCTAGAATCAGGACCTCAGTCTTAACATGCAGCTCTAACATGGGTACCAACACCCTGGAAGATAAAACTATTGAGCACTGATCCTGGAGATACTCCAGAAAGCTTATACTCTTTCTGAAAAATTAAACTAAAGAAAGAGCATTTAGGCGGGGCAGTGGTGGTGCACACCTTTAATACCAGCACTTGGGAGGCAGAGACAGGTGGATTTCTGAGTTCAAGGCCAGCCTGGTCTACAGAGTGAGTTCCAGGACAGCCCGGGCCACACAGAGAAACCCTGTCTCAAAAAAAAAAAAAAAAAAAATCAACCAACCAACCAACAAAAAAAGAAAGAGCATTTAGTTTTTATGCAACATCTCAATACCTTATTATGACCTGGAGCTCACATGTTTTGACTCCTATCAACTTCCTCTTGTATTGCTTTATTTTTTTATTCTATGACTGAAACCCAGAACTTCTTTCTGTTCTGCAAACATCAAATACGTTCACACATCATACGTGCTCTGCTCTCTCCCTTGATTAATATGTTCTTTTCATGACTAGCCTGCCTTTAGTCATTCAAATGTTAAGTTCCCAGAGAGGCCTATCCTGACCTCTGTAATCCTATCTTTCTCTTACCTCAGATACATGTGCAGGATCTGATTTCATTTCCATCCTAACATATGTTACTCTAACACGCTCTTTTTTATACATGTTTATGGCTGTCTTGCACTCTAAAATGTTCATAGCTGTATCTACAGCACATAGAATAGTGCCTGGCTCACAGGCAAGGAAGAATATTCATGAAATGTATGGATTTAAGACAGTACACGTATTGTGCTCAGACACTGCAGACCCCTGAGAAAGATGTAGAAATGGCGTACATAAAGTGAGATGGAAGGAACAGGACAGAACTCAAAGGCCATTTATAACAGCAGACAGAAGAGCCAGGGCAGAGAACCTTAAGGCCAATGACCCTCAAGGGACAGAGAAATCACAGAACCTGCAAAGCATATGACAATCTCGTGAACAGGACAGAAGCTGATTGCAAAATGGTAGAATAAGGATTATGGATAAAGTATCAAGAAAGTGCTTCAAGTGGGCTAAGTAATGAGCTGAATTTGTGGCTTTACTGGCAATGTTAGCAATATTATTAATAATTATGCATTTAATAATGCATAATTTTGAGACAGGAGCTAGGTGGGAAACCTCAAAATGGCTACATGAAAAAATTGGATCTAGCTTTTTAAAGTTTATGTGATGTCCTCTCTGACTCACACACAGCACAGCATAGTACAGTAGTAGTTAGATGTCTAGATCAATGGTTCTCAACCTGTGGGTCACAACCCTTGGCAGTCTAATGACCTTTCACAGGGGTCACATATCACACAGCCTGCATATCAGATATTTACATTAAGATTCATAACAGTAGCAAAACTGCAGTTATGATATAGCAACAAAAATAATTTTATGGGTGGGGTCACCACAGCATGAGGAACTGACTGCATTAATGGTTACTGTGTTTAGAAGGGCAGAAACCATTCTCCTAGATGAATGAGACATTACCACCACATGCTATTAAACTGAGGAGGTTCTCTGAAAGCTCATGATGAACAGAAGACAGGTAGATCTAAGAGATGCCTTCATTCTCGTCGACTGTTCATGCAGTCCAGTAGAACAAAATGCTAATGTGCTCAGCTTAATCCAGAAAGATGTTTGTCAGCAGCTGTTATTTGCCAGGTGTTACTAAGTGTAGGTAAGGCAAACTGAAAAAGTTCTCTGCCCTTACAAAGCTCACACCATGTCTTCCAAGAGCTTACAATAAACAAGATGAGTACTGACCATCCTCAGACATCAGTCAAGGTACAAAGGATGTTGTGGGAGGACAACGCTCCTTAACCCAGGATGAAGACTGAGTTCCTAAAGAAGAAGACAGAGCCCTGGGTGAGGGCTGACAGGTGCAGAGCAAGGCTGACGGGAGGAGGGGTCTAAGCAGGATGGTAACATGGCACAAGACGACAGGGACCCAACCTGTAGTTTATTTTGATTCCTCTTACCTCATTCCTGTCCTCATTTTGCCTATTAAAAAAATTCAGCATCTTAGTAAAGTCCAATTCCGGTCATAGTCCCTAGAAGATATCCTTGCCAGTTCCAAATGAATATAAAGTATTCAGAAACTCTGAAGTGTTTACAGCGTATGTCAGAAAATGTAACCTTGTTATAAGCACCAGCACTATGCTCAGCTACCTAGCGTGCATTGGTTTTATCTTGATAGCTAACAGTTCTTCTATCTGAGAACCTTAGTGTGCAGAGTCACTTACATGTATATGTGCACAGCGGTAAGAGCAGATGCTGGGCAGTGGTGGTGCACGCCTTTAATCCCAGCACTTGGGAGGCAGAGGCAGGTGGATTTCTGAGTTCAAGACCAGTCTGGTCTACAGAGTGAGTTCCAGGACAGCCAGGGCTATACAGAGAAACACTGCCTTGAAAAACAAACAAAACAAAACAAAAAGAGAGCAGAGGCACTTATGGGATAAGAAGATAGAGTTCGGGTTTTTATTTATACATACCGTTCTCAGCTTTCAGCTCTTCCAGCTCTACAGAGCTAAGGAGCAAGGCTCCCTTCTCATTCTCTAGCTCTACCACTCTCTTCTGTAAAGAGGCAACAGTCTCCTCCATGACTGCCTACATAGTAGAGAGACAACAAATTAGTGATTCTCCAGCGCAAGCTCTCACACTGATGCCCAGAGGGCCTCTAACATGTATAGCATCTGCAAGTTCTCCGGCTACGAGGATGCCGTAGAAACAGCATCCATTCCTCTGCCTGGTGAATCTTTGGAGAAGTTCTTAATTCTGAAGATGGAAAAAGAAATAAAATCTATCCCATAAGTTTCCAGCTCATTGGGGTTGAATCCAAGATAGAAGCCTGGATTACGAAGATAGAAATCCCAAGTCAACGGTGCATGAAAGAACATTTTAAATGTTCACAAGCAACACCTTACAGAAATCTGATTAAAGCCAGGCAAGCAGCAAGGCCTGGAGGAAAATGGACAGGAAGAGAGACCTCTCAAGAGGCGGAAGGAATGTTATTGATGTCCTTGGGTTTTTTTCTACTTACAACTAAACGTTCTCCTGCTTCCTTTATATATCTAGAATGTTTGTCTCTCTCAATGACAAGCAAGCATGTATATTAAATCTTCAGGTTTTTGCCTTTGTATACCCTTTTTCCTACAAAGGGCTTTACTTCATACACTTTTTCATGCGTATTGAAACTGCCGTGTTAGCCTACAGAGTCTGCACAGAAACTGCAGGAGGTGTGTGAGGGTTTGGGACTTTTACCTAGAGGAAAGTTTCTAATGTGTAATAAAACAAACAAAACTCCAGTCAAACAGCTATAGGCACTCTGTCTTGAAAATAAAACAGCCCCATAGGGAAACAAAGCTGCAGTGTGAGGGAAGCAAACAGAAGAAGAACGTCAGTCAAGGAATCAACTGTCTATACATTCAGTCTAACTGCCAGCGGTTATAAGTCCCAGGCTGACCCATTACCCAAGGCAGAAATATCCAACTGAGTCTTGGGGCTCTCTCTACCACAGGCCAGAGTGGACAGTGTGTGTCCACTCTACTCACTGATTAAAAGTCATCAGAATGCTTCAGAAGTTTATAAACAAAACAGGCCATCCCAAATGAAACATTTATAGCATCTAGAACTCAGTACAAAAATCCCTCGTGACTGAGAAAAACAGGACACTGAGATTCAGTCTCAAGGAAAATATAACCAAGAAAGACTCATCACAAAATGATGCAAACTTTGGATTAGCCAGCAAGAACTTATTTATACTGTGGTGACAGCAATTGACCCCAGGACCTTTGGCAGCAGGCTCTGCAGCACTCTCGCACTGAGCTAAATTCCTCCCTTGGTTTTTGTCTTGAATCAGAGCCTCACTCAGCCAGATGGCCCTGAACTTGGGATGCCCTGTTTCTACCTCCCAAATTCTGGGCTTACAAAGATATGTTACCAAGTCTGGCTGCAAAGTAGGATTTTAAAGATTATATTATAACTATGAAAAAATATAATGTTTGCAGTGAATGAAAAGACAGGAACTTTAGGTGCAAGACAAGCAAACAAACTCTATAAAATGAAAAAGTTTGAAAATCTAGGATAGAAAATCACAAATATTAAATGAAAAATCCAATGGATAAGCTTGATAGAAGATTATGGAGAAAAGAAATGCAGTGACCTTGAAGGCAGATCAAGAGAAACTGATTAGTCTGATTATTGAAGAAAAAGGACTACAGACTCAAGGACACATAGGACAATATTGAAATATACTTTAATTGATGCATCTGAGAAGAGGAAGAACACAATACAAGGAAAAATTATTTAAGATGGCCACACTCTTCTCATACACAAGCTTATATCTGTGAAAAAGAAAAAGACTCAACAAAAAGAAGAAAATTGCAAAGAAAACCACAAATGACTAGATCACAAAGAGCAAGAGAAAGGTCTTTTAAAGCTCAGTGGGAAAACGATCCTTCCCTCTGTAGGAACAATCATAGGAAGAACTGCTGGGACCACGTAATGTCCTGAATGAAAGAGTGTCAATACAGTCCTATAAATCCATTCAAGAATAAAACAAAATGCAAATATTAGCTCACACCAAGGGAATTTTTCTTTAGTAGTCCCAACTACAAGAATATGGTGGTTATTCTAGAAAAACATGGTATTAGATGGAAACCAAGCCTCAGAGAGGAAAAGAACATGTGACATGGTAAATATGTCAATGTCCTTGCCTTGATGTGTTTTAAATACATGTAACAGTTCAATGCACACATGTTAACACTGTATGCTAAAATTTAAAACTTTAATTAACATAAGCAGCAAATGTAGCATAAAGGCTAAGGTGAGAGTATGTCATTACAAGGTTTCTGTATTTAAAGTGATAGCCCTAAGAAGATTACAATGTTAAGAATATTTGGGTGGAGGGGTAGGGGGAAAAAAAAAGAATATGCAGGTGTGGGTATTCCTGTGTTCATACTTGTGTGTCTGTGAGGGTAAACTTAATGCCCTAAATGAGCTTTTAAGCCATGTGCCCCCAAAGTGGGTAATACAGACAGAGCCTGGCTGGCCCTTGAGTTAAGGAGACACAGCTAAGATTCAAAGGAGAAGACAGAACAGAGTGCCACATAGGCGATGTGCAGAGGGTGCCCCCATGTGTACTCAGCAGGCTGCACATGAATACAAGGAAACTATCTCAGGAGAGCTCAACTACCACAGCTACCTACTTGACAAGATAGAGAATAAACATGTTGTGGATCGACCTTTCTATTCAAGTGACAACTGACACCCATTAGAACATTTCAAGCTATTTATGCGAATATATATAATCAATATCTGGCAACCAAAGATTATTTGCCATGTAAGGATGCCAGAAAATATAAGCCACAATAAACAGACCCAATTACTGATACAGACACTAGAATTAAAATAAGTACATCAAGACAGCGGGAGTCATAAAAATAATCTAATGGGGGGGCTGGTGAGATGGCTCAGCGGGTAAGAGCACCCGACTGCTCTCCCGAAGGTGATGGGTTCAAGTCCTGGCAACCACATGGTGGCTCACAACCATCCGATCTGGCTCCCTCTTCTGGAGTGTCTGAAGACAGCTACAGTATACTTACGTATAATAAATAAAATAAATCTTTAAAAAAAAATAATCTAATGGAAAGCAGCTCTCAAAATTAATGCAGAATTAAAATGCAGAGACTCTCCAGAGTCGATGAATTCTAAGCACAGGAACTACAGTGAAAAGGAGGCCCTGGCCTACCAATACCCCAGTGTTCAAAGCCAGTGATAAAATTTTAAAAGCAGAAGAAATTTTAAAAAGAGATTACCTATCTAAAACAAAACATGACAGATAAGACAGCTGAGGAGAACTCTTTAAAGTAACTAAAGAAACACCAAACTAAACCTGTCAACGTAGAGGTCTACAGTCATTGAGACCTACAAGCCGATACAACGATATAATCAGCTACACAAGAGTTGTAAGATCCCATCAGCAGAGGCATGTCCAGGCCTGTGCACACACACACACACACACACACACACGCGGGCACAATACATCCCCATCTACACCCACAGGAAACCAAGGCAGTGCTTTACACAGAATGGTACCACAAGATTGTGGAGGCTCCCACTTGCTCTTACTAATAAATTTCTCTAGGACAGGACCACAACCATTTGTTTACTTTTCAGTTTATCTCTGCTTTTTCTCTACAATGGCAATTTATAAGAAAAAAAAGGGCACATGCTCTAGGATTATATTTATAAGTAAGCCATGTGAAATCATGGTGAAAACGTAATAGTAGCTCCCACTTGAGAACACACTTTGCAGGTCAACAACAGTATGTTAGACTTTATCAAGAGTTTGGGTACTACAGCTGAATGCATGTGACAAAACACTCATAGTATACTTATGACTTATGCATTTAATGGTTTGTAAACCTTACCTCAAGAGAAAATGAAGACTTTCAACTACCAACGAATACTGAACTATCGTCAACAACACACATGCTGAAATATCTGGAGAAAAAGTCTTGATGTCAGTAGCCTACTGTGATGTTTAGAAGACATTAAGATGAACTAATGGACAGAGAGGGACAAAGGACAGCTCGAAGAGCAAATTTATCCTCAGTATTACAATACTCTCTGGAGGGAGGGATCTGAGCACTCATTATAAAACTGTGCCTATCTATTTGAATTGCTGGAAAAATGGCCTAGAAAGTGCAAATGTTATTTATCCTTGTCGGGAAGCTTCTTTGATGCCTTTCAGGATTCTATTCAGATAGAGTCATCCCCCCCCTAAAAGCATTTCATGAGGTATAAAATGCACATTTACACTCTCTGTAATACTCATTAGAGCCCTTCAGCACAGCAAATACATATAGATCACAAAGAAATTCACATTAATTACCTGGTCGCCCTCATTATTCACATCTGGTAAAGAAGTCTGAGATGCCGTTTCATGTTTTTGCAAGTTTGGCTTATTTACAAATTGGCTAATTTCTTTAGATTTTTGCTGGAGTTGATCTAAGGAAGAGAAAACAAACATGCACATCTGAGGAAAACAAGACAAGCACACAGGAATGAGGTCTGCTCGAGTCAGAAACCTCTACAGATATACCACATTGAACCTTACTAGTTCAGCTACCTAATTAGGCTTATGGTGCCAATTACATTTTTTAATGTTTGGATCAAAGAGCATCTCAGGAAACTACTTCCTTCAAAGGAGAAATAAGCACATGGAATGTTACAGAGTCACAAAGCAAAGTGCAGTCCTGCCATCTGCATAACACTGGACTGAGCAGGGGACACTGCGCCAAGTGCAGAGAGCCAGACAACTGCACAGTCCATCTCCACCTTGGGAACTAGTGTGAAAAAGCTTCAGAAAGAGCAGTGATTCCAGCAGGGAGCTGGAAGGGTGAGGGCGATGAGGACGTCTGAGGAAGGATGGCAGGAGGTTGTGAACACACACCATTTGCATGTATGGAATTCTCACTCTGAATGCCATTAACATGCATAGCTGGTAACATGCTAATAAAGACAGGCCTAGATATTTAAAATAATCATTTTTCATTTACCCCTTAAATATGGATTTGGTGGAGCCAGGCACAAATTTAATTCCAGTACTCAGAAGGCAGAGGTAGACAGATCTCTGAGGCCAGCCTAGTCTACAAAGCAAGTTCCAGGATAGCCCAAGACTATATAGAGAAACCCTGATTTGAAAAGACAAAAAACAAAAAAACAAAAAGAAAAAGAAGAATGGCTTTGGTAGTTTATATTACAGTCTTCATGTTCCACTAAAGTTTTATGAGCTCATTGAAAGTCCCCAGAGGGGTTTAAACAAGACCATGGTTTGGGGGAGGGAACAATGGGCTCAGATATTTATTTCCCCTTCCCCTCATGATGGCTTCTAGACTTTCTGGTTGAAAACCAACCTTGTGGTACTTGTTTGCAAATTACTTCTTCCTAAACTCCTTCAAGGGCATACGCGCACTCCCATCTGTCAGTACTACACAGAGATGTGAAAGATGATGGTGACATGGAGTTCAGGGAGTTGCACATTTTTTATAAAGTCCTAAACTGGTGAACTTTTAGGGTTATTTTCAATTTTAATAAAGTATTTAAAAATGTTTCTTAAAACCTGTTTAGAGACAAAAGTTTTCTTCAAAAGGAAATTCTCACCTACAACAAAAGCAAGATACACCTTTAGACTAATGGATGGCTTCTTGCAATTTAGTCTGTGTCTAAATGTGGCCTGACATTTCCACAAACACATTCCATTCTGTGCACAGCAGGCACTGTGGTCTTCTGATCAGTTGTGTTTTTTACACAGGACTCCTCATTGCCTGGACCAGGGCTGAGCAGTGTTTAGCATTGAGCCTACAAGGTTAAGAGACTTATGTCTTGAGGGGGAGGAGGAGACCACACTAGAGGAGATGCCTTCCTTCTGAGCTTACCACAGACCAAGCCCTGAAGGTAGGAAGTACAATCCACTAGAGGTATGGCTTCGAAAGACTCACACTGACCTTCTAGCTGCCGCACCGCCTGGGCTGACTCAGCAGCCTGGTCGTGCTTCTCCTGAAGCAGCTTTGAGTTTTCCTCCTTCAGAGCAGCACAGGCACACTGCAGCTCTTGCTCGTTCTTCTGAAGACTCAAAATGCAAGCCTTCTTCTCCTCCATGTCTGTCTTATGTCTTTGCTGGAGAGCACTGTACTGCGTCTCCAGGTCAGCCTGGGCTTGGCCTGCTCGCTCCAGCTGTCCCTGAAGCTGATGCATCTCTTCTTGAAGGTTATGGAAGGATAACTTTCTCTCTGCCACTTCGAGTTCTACCTTTTCCATCAGGGTCTTGGACTCCTGTCTTTCTTTTTCCATGGTGCTCCTTAAAGTATTATTTTCAGCCTCCAACAGCTGTAGCTGCTGTGAAAGAACCTGAAATAAATGAACAAAACACCAAGCATCAGGATCCACAGCTATTGCTGCTCTCATTCGGGGAGCACATGGAAACACTCCTAGGAGCCTCACACGGGCACTGAACCTGTGGAGTAGCGAACACCCTCTGTGTTTGCTTTCCAGATATTTTGGACCGTTCACATTCCTATTTGCCTTGCATGGGTATGTGTTCATTTGTGCCTTTCCTTTAGAGAACAAGCTTCATGAGGGAAGGAGGCACATTGTCTTATCCTTAACTTGTCTGCAGCAGCAGCAGTCTCTGACAAGATGGACTCAATTCACTGTGAATAAATCACTCGAGTCCGTGCCCTGGAGGAAGGCAGGGTTCAGGCACCGAAGCAGGCTGAGCATCATACGAAAGCACAGAAGACACAGAGGGATATCTGGGAAGATATCAAGGGAAGAGGAGAGGGATGGGGTAGGGTGACCTTCCTTTTAAAGACAGCCAAACAGTCTAAAACTTAAAAGGAAGCAACGAGCCAGGCAAGGAGATATGAAAAATGGTACTTCAGGCAAAGAGCCAAAGGAGAAACATGACTACCAACTGCTGAGTTAGCTGGAGTTAGCGTTGAGAAAAAGTCAGGTGAGAAAATGGGAGGAGGCTGGAAAAGAATAAGGCTCTGCACACACCTGTCACTAAGAAAACAGAGCAGTTCTCTAAGTAATAAGGAGGCTGGTCACACACACACACACACACACACACACACACACACACACACAGGCTCGCGCCACTTGTTGGGAAGAGCTCTTTATGCAAAGATGTTCCAAAACCAGAACTAGGTCTGGATATTACTGATGAGGGCAGAGCCTAGAATTAAGAGATTAAATCAGCAGAACCGATAATTAATTAAAGGGGTTAAAGAAGACAAAAGAAACAAGGAGGTTTGAGTTTTATTCTTTTAACTGAATATCCTGTTAAGAGAAAATATGGTGAAAGTATCTTTTTAAATGTGCTTTTGAATTGGATACATAACAATTACACCTACTTGTAGGGTAAATGTAACATTTCAATGAGGCACTCAGGTATAACAATCAGATCAAGGTCACTGGTCTCTGTCAAGTCAGTCAAATGTCTTCTCTTTGTGTTGGGAACATTCAAAATCTTCTGTGCTAGGGTTTTGTAACAGATGTCAAGTGCAGCTACAGATGGGCAGCAGATGTGCAGTTACCCTCCAATCCAGAGGCCTCCAGGGCTCATCCCCTCAACACCTTCCTCTCCTGCATCCTCCCCAAGCGCTGGAAGCTACCATTATGTTCTCTACTTCTTTGAGACTAGCTTTTCAGCTTCTGTATGTGAGAACATGTGATATCTGTCTTCCTGTACGTGAGAACATGTGATATCTGTCTTCTTGTGCTTGACGTGTTTCACTTACTGTAACATCCTGCATTCCTTCCACGTTGCTGTAAAACACAACTTCATTGCTTTTTTAGGACTGAGTAACATTCCATTGTGTGTGTATTTCACAATCTATATGTATCTGTATTACACATTCACCGACAGGCACCTAGGCTGTCTCTTGTATCTCAACCATCATGAGCAGCGCTGTAGCACTCACAGGAGAACACGGGTACCTCTGCGCGCTCAGGCACTGGTAGCTCCGTGTCTTGTCTTCTGAGCTACAAATAATCTGCTTTCAGAAGGAAGGTGCAGTGTCACTGCCAAGCTTGTCGGTCAGCCACGAATCTCCAAGGAACTAGATACATACCAAAAGCACTGGGGAGACAAATACTGGGGAGAAACCAATGGCAGTGGGTCAGTCACATCTGCTATAAGACAGAAGGAGATAAGACTGTGTATAGTAAGGATACTGGACAGAGGCTAGTCTGTTCACAAACACTGTTTAATGGCGGGAAGAGATGTCTATGAAGGAAAAGTAAAATAAAGAAAAGTTCCAGAGACAGGAAGAGATCCAAGATGTGCCCTGTGCTAATGGGAATGAGAAGCTTCAAGGAATAAATGACAAACTAACAAATGCCATCCAGACGCAGTGGCATACCCCATGGTCCCAGCAGGGAGAACCATGGATTCAAGGGGAGCCTGGATTACACAGAAAACCTATTTTTAAGAAATTAATATAAACAACCAACAACCAAGAAACAAATATTGCAGAAAGGTGTAGTAAAATAAGGCTTAGAACACACTCATCAGATTTGAGAATTACAGGTGTTTGGTAATTCTCTAGAATGTCTTCAGTAGTATGGTAATAATTTGAGCTATCATAATCTTTCATATGTGCCAAACCCTAATATTTTTATTTGCTATTTCATGTGATTCTAAAATAGGTCCTTCATATAAATTCTACTATCCTTAGTTTATTGATGGAAATTTGAAGCCTACTAAATCAACCAGGTGTGTGTAGAAATTCTCTATGTCTGAGGTTTTTTTGTCTGTGATGAGGGAATGATACTACCGATTGCACAAGAGAGCTGTGAAAATCCACAGTGCATTAACTAACATGTAATCTGACAGAGGGCACATAGATACAGGTATTCACACAGCAATGGCCTAGTTACTGTCCCAGGACACCCAGAGAAGACCTAGAGTCCGGATACTGGCTTTTTTGAGGATGAAAGCAAGAAGAATATGATTCTGTACTACTAAGAAAGCTGCTTCAAGAAGGCTTTGCTGGACATTGAGGAACCAATTCTAATTCTGCATTAGAATTTGGCTATCTGGATATGACGATAGGACAAGGGCACAGGGAAGCCACAGGTAGGTAAGAAGATGGGAGGCATGGGTCTGTACAGGATAGTGTTGGGCCCTGCTAACTGAGGTGAAAGTCTGATGTTACCAGGAAGCCTCAACCAAGCTTGGTGCAAAATGGCAGATTCCTTTTACCAGTGAAATGGCAGATTTCTTTTCTGACCTTGTCTGGAGAGTCTGAAACTCCTAAACCCTCTACTTGCAGAGTGTCCTATAGTCTTGGTGAGATTACAGGTTCAGCTTCCTTTCTCCAGAATAAGAAACTTGTTCAGCAAGCATCTGAGATTTCTGGAATGCCTCTCCCCATGCTAATGAGACATCTCATTACCTTCAGCCAATGAACCTGCCCACCCTGGATATTCCTACCCACTTCCCCCAAACTATATAACCTTGCCTGACTTCGAATAGTCTCCCCAAAGCATATTCACAGGCTGTCCGAAACCCTGTTTCACAACTCTGTTCCCTTTGTCCTCATGGGCTGGTGGCCACCAACCCAGGGAGAAGGGAGATCGCAGATAACAAGATGAGGGAAGGAACTATTGCATTACGGGATCCCTTCAGTCCAGCAGAAAGTTGACCAACACAGACAGGCAAAGCAGAGACCAAGCACAAGGCACAAGGAGCACCTGAGTTGGACAAGGGGTACAGTGATGGAAAAGAAACTCACTAGATGACAACAGGAAAGTCTTCAGAAAGACTCTAGAGCCTCAACAGTGAAGGGAAAGTGCAAAAGAAGATGGAAGCGGGAAGGCCCGGGGAAGGCAGTGCTTGTTTTAACCACTGTGTCACCAGCAGTTAAGCCCAGATGTCACCAAGCCTTTGAAGGCTTTTATACCTGCTGCCTGACAATCTAACATGCAAATGGAGCCTGCTTCTGGCAGTAAGTAGAAACCACAGACAGTACCTGGTTTTTCTGCTCTGCAGACGTCAGCTCCTTCTGCAGCAGGTCTACAACCTGGGCACGGCCCAGCAAGGCTTCTTCATGCTCCTCCAGCTTCCTCTGCATGACCCTCAATTTCTGGAAAGAAAACATTTTAGGCGTAATTACAGATAAATAAGATGATTATTTGTCTACCTTTCAAAATGTCACATGTACCTATCAAGCTATTTTTTAGAGCGTGGAAGATAAGAGATTAAAGAGTGGACACCAGGATGCCATGGCCCATCCAGCAGCAAGAGAATCTCCAAAATGCCTTCTCCAGAGACAACAACCCAACCCACACGCAAGCAAGGCCTTGAGTCAGGGCTCCTGATATACTCAAGATAAAATGACGCACACTCACTTTCAAAGTTATATATAGTTCCTGTCTGGTCCCTAACTAGCACAGGTAACATGCATTTCTTACCTACAAAAGAGAGAAATCTGTATATGCAAAAACCATTTCTCTTCTGTTTTCAATCACTGGAAAGGCACTTGAAAAATAGTCATTGACTAAATAATATATATAGTCAATATTCTATTTTTCAAAGCAGTGTATTCTGAAGCTCCATGTAGTATATTCTGAAAGACTGCTTAGAACATATAACAAGTTTTCACTCAAGAACAAACATATGAGAGTCTGGAAAGGAAGGCACAGTTGGCAAAATTCTTGTGAGGCCTGCATTCAACCCCCGGAATCCATATAAAACCCAGGCCAGGTGGAACGAGCCTGCAATCCCAGCTCTGAGGAGGTGGAAACAGGGTTCCTGAGGCTTGCTAGCTGGGCAGCCTAGCCCAGGCTAATTAGTGAGCTAGGCCAATAGAGACCCCCGTCTCAGAGGGGGGAAACATTCAGGCAAATGGCTCCTTTGGAAAAAGTGACATCCAAAGTGGTCCTCTGGCCTCCATAGACATGAACATGTGTGCATGCACACTTGTGTGCATAAACATGCATCTGCACATACACAAATATACATCAAACACAGATCAAACAAAGTACCACTATAGCACCTCTCATTTCTACACGGTTCTACATTCTAAGTACAAACGATGTGAGTTAGTACGTGGTAAACTCCAAAACGATGAAGTCAATTTTCAGTGTCTGGTCAATGATCTTAAAATACTTTAAAAGGGCTTTGTTGCATCAAACTCATTTTAATCTCTTTCTTTTTAAACTACAAAACTGACTTCATCAATTTGAAGTTTTGGATCAGGCTTAGAGCATGAATGGTAGGTGTAAATAAGCAAATGAAAGAGAAGCCAGCCCACTGCTCACCCCACACAGATTCCCACACAAGCTCAGCTTTAAAGTGCCAAGCTCCAACCGGATAAGGGAAAAGGGAAAGTAGGCTCAGTACCCAAAAATGACAGGCAACAAAAGACAGGGCACCGATAAGAAGCCAAGTGCATGGTGGCTGTATGGAAGGGCAGTGGCTTTGAAGGCTTGATTAAACATTAACCAACATGACAGTCATTCTACGGAGCTTGAGCAACACACCTGTTGCATCTCTGTTTCCACATCTGACTGGGTTACTAACTGAAGGAGCTCATCTTCGTGGAGACGAACCTGTGTTTCAAAGCGGGCGTCTTTCTCTCGGACCACCTGCTGCATGGAACTCAACTGAAGACACACACCAGAGAAACTACACAAGTTACTCTCCAGAGCATTTCACAGACAACTCTTAGAGCCTACTCTGCAACGACAGGCACTCAGCACAGACAGAGAGCAGTTCCCTAAACCTCAGCTCTGAATGGCAAGGACGAGGATGTTTGAGAGCAGCAGGCCCGGCAGCAACTTCCAGACACGAGAGAATGCCTGCTCTCAGACTCAGAATCAACTCATACATACGTTTAATTAGAAATTTCCATGGATACTAAAAATGGCTTAAATATTCAAGAGCTGTTTTTGTTTTAATTCTGAAAAGATCAGACAATTAAGCCTACAAGTGAAGTTAGAGTCTGTTGACCCCTGGTACTTCTTTCAGTATCAGACACATGCTCCAGGACAGCCCCAGAACCTCATGCCGGGAACAGAGTAACTAGAGCTCACTAGATATTCGAAATACTCTACAAATGGAAACACAAAGCTTCGTTGTTGGTTTTCACAGACTTGCCCTGACTAAAGAACTGGATGTGCTTGCAAAGGCACGGCACCTCCCACCTCCGCAGCTGTGTCCAGATGCACTTCCCACAGGTTTCCCTTTAATGGACTGCACTTTTCTTCTCTGCCTTTCCAATTCTTCTCCCTAACTCAAGAGCACTGCTTGGCTAGAGAATTGCCTATCTCTTGGGTACTGTTTAAACCCTATCTTTTCCACGTAAGGTTCTATAACTGCCATGTTCACAAAAAACTTTTTCTCGAACTACTTGGATGCTCATGTTACTTTTACCATTTTTATTTTTTGAGACAGGATCTCACTGTGCAGCCCAGGCTGGCCTAGAACTTGCCATGTTGCCAACACTGGTCTCAAACTCGTGATCTGAACACTTCATTCAGCCTTCTGAATGCTAGAATAATGGCTTGTGAGAACACACTTGGCCTTACTGTATTTGGAGTGGCTTGCTCCATGATGGATCTGTTAACATATTCATGTCTTCGTTGCCTTTGTTTCAAGCAATTTAAAAATGCATAACCTTTTCCTATCCTACACTGTATATAGTGCTACAAATAAGTTAATAGGATAAACTTATCTGTAGCCTCCAGAATTCAGACCTGCCCCCATTGAGGCGGGGCTTCCAGGCCACTTCCAACTAGGCTGGCTCCTTTTGTTATGCAACTACTGCATCCCGCCTCCTAAGCTGCTGCCACCCTGCCCAGAACTGCCTGCACATCCCAGGAAGAAGGCCTCCTGCACAGTGGCTCTAGGCGGCTCCATGTGCTCACCAACATGGAGCCAGGGGCCCTGGGAATGAGATGACGAGGTCTACCCCTTTTCCACTCTCTTTTAGCCAAGAAAGATGTTTAAGTAAAGAAGCAGACATGTTTTGACTGGAGAACTGACTCAGTGTTTTATTTTTCTCTCCCAGCTAGTCCTAGCGATCCCCAGTCTGCCTCCCAGGGGACCCAGGTTATGTGGGAGACTGTGGGTCGGACCCCAACACTTATCAATTTCTGGATATATGTTTCTGGCTGTGTATACAACCACTGCCCGATTCTAGATAGAAGACACCCCTGTTATTAATGTATCTGATAAAATCAGTTATGTGCCATATGCAAAGGCCCTCCAGGGATTAAAAAATGTGTCATGATCCAAAAGCATTCTCAAAGGAGAACTATGTGGTAGGCCGGAGGAAACAGAAAAATAGAGAGAGTTGAGGGTGCCAGTGCAAACTGGCTGGCTCTGGCTTCAGAAATGAGCATAAAGAAGAATAATATCCTAGAGCCATTAGCAGGGGATACGAGACCCTTTACCACTTCTTTACTTCATGTTTACTAAGTAACTTAAGGCTAAGGTGTATCATCTTCCTAACAAGATTTTAATTTATGGAAAGAATGGAGCTAATAATTTGTATTTCTTTTCATCTGCCAGTCTCTTTTGAATTCAGTACAAGCCCAGTCTTAACACACAATCTCTCTGTAAAAATGGAGTATCTGGAACTATGAGACAAAACCAGTCATTAATAAAGCTATGGCAAGTTCATCAACCTAAGTATTTTTTGAGAGGTTCTGGTGTTTCCTGTTAAGATACGTATCATCACTCGCCATATACTCACCACACTTCTAACTCTTCCAAACCCTCCTAGTGTGACATCTAACTGCCATGCTTTCATCTACCAAGCTCTGAAAATGACTGCTGGGACTGACATGCCACATTTAACCCTCTGGATCCCATGATGCTGTATTCTAGTGAAGGTGCCACCGTCCTACCTGGGCAGCTTGCTCTGCCTGTGTCTGGCTGAGCTGTGTTTGCAAAGTGCTGATGAGTTCTTCCTTTTCTTGGAGCTGCTGCTTCATCAGGACAAAGTCTTCCATCTCTGTAGAACTCTTATCCAACTAAAAGGGGAAATATTCACTTAAGCAAAGCGGTTGGATGTCTTATTTCTTTGACTTTCTCATCTGTCTTGAATACCTACCATACTCCCTTCTAATTTATACTTTGCTACAAAAAGAATTCCATATGCTAATTTTAAAAATATTATTGAATTCCTAAAATTTGTCAGAAGATAGAAGCAATAGCAACACTGATTTCAGTATCTTTGAATGGTTACATAGGAAAGAGACAGACCAACTAGACAGCGAACATAAAAACGTGGGCAATGTTGACAACGTAAGTAGGGAGATGTTCTATAAACAAGTTAAGAGCAAACCATGGAAATCTGAGTTTCCTTGGCATTAGAGACTGTCTGAGAGAAAGGGGACAGGGACAGAGCTACACCTGATGGCCCTGGGAATAGGAAAAATCCAAAGCAGCAAACAAGTATTTGTTGGAACCCACAGCAGCTAGTATCAGAAGTGCAGCAGCACTTTGGCCATGGGTAAATGCAGAACTTCTAGAGGAAGAAAGATGAAGAGGGTGGGGCTAATCTAGGCCCTCTGATATCTCAAACCTGAGCCACAGGTACTATTGTTAGAGACAGATATTGATATACACTTAGAAGGAATTGTGAGGAGTGACATCAAGATAAAGAGGACCAGAGATGTAGCCACTGGGAGTTTGTCTGCCCTGCATGGTCAAGGCTGTGGGTTCTAGCTCCAGCACTAGGGATAATAGCTGAGTACAGTGGCGTGTGCCTGGAATTTCAAAAACAGAGGGCTGAGTCAGGAAAACTGAGAGTTCAAGACAGGCCTGGGCTACATAGTGAGACCCAGCCCAAACCAGAAAGCAGAATAGAGGTAATATAGAGAAAAAGGGAACCTGTATGAATATGCTGCATAATTTGCTATCAACAAACCACATGAGGCTAGAGAAGTCTTACAATGTGATACCTCCAAAAGTATCTCATTTTAATAATATTGCTTAACTAAAATTTAAAGTTGAATTATAAATTAATTTTTATTAGATACAGTTTCATTTAGGTGTGACGACAGGACTTTATCTGTTATATCAGATGAGATTAAAAAAGATTTAAAGAATTTCTCCGTGTATGTGTGTGCTTGCATGAGTTTCTATGTACCACAGGTACACAGATGCCTGCAGAGGTCAGTGGGCATTCGTCAGATCCTCAGGAACTGGAGTCACAGGTGGTTGTGAGATTCCTGAGGCAGATGCTGGGGACCTAACTTATGCCAGTCTCTCAAGTGAGGTTTTGGGAAGGCAGTGTGTGCAAGGAAGAAACCCACAGCAACGGAGCAGAGCAGTCGCTGTCAATCATGTAATTCAAGTTCCAGAGGACATGTGAACCATATACAGAAAGATTACACCGAGTACGTACAAACGCCAGCAAGAGCATCACACACCACTGCAAACTCTAAGTTCTAGACTTGGAAGGGAGGGAGGGAGGGCTGACTGAAGGGAGATAGCTACTGACTATGTAAAAGGAGGCATTTACAAAAGAAAAACCAAACTCAGAACTCAAAGGCCATTCTTTGTTCTTCAAGTCTTTGTAAATTAAAAATATATTTAAACACATGTAAATTAATTTTAAATATAATAATAAGTGCTTGTTATATAATATTAAGTATTGGTTACTACCTACGTGCTGTAATGTTAAGGTATATAAAATAGAACTTAACATTTACCATATATATATATATATATATATATATATATATATATATATATATATATATATATATCTGTTGGCCATCAGTAATTTGTTAACCTAATAATGATAAGGTGACTCACTCCTACCTGCGAGGCTTGTTCTGACTGTGCCTGGTCCAGCTGGGCTTGCAAACTGCTAATTAATTTCTCCTTCTCCTGGAGTTCATGTTTTATTTTTTCTATTTCCATCTCTTCTTCTGTTGAACTCTTATTATGCTGAAAAATGTGATACAGTCAGTTACTTAAAAGCTGTACTTCATACATATTTCATCTTTCACACTATTGGCCCTTTAGAGTCATTTAATTACAATTTCATTAAACAGATGGGAGCATTCAGGAGGCAGGAACAGGAGGATCTGAGTTAGAAGGCAGCCTGGTCTAGACGGCCAGAACAGCCAGGACTCTGCAGAGAAAGAAACCTGCCTGAAACAAACAAGAAAACCAATGACAGGAACAAGGCAAAAAGTACCTAAGAGCAATGGGTTTTGGGATGTAAAGAGCTCAGTCTCAATCTATGAGGACTAGGCTTTGGACCTCAGAGCCATGCATCAAGCCAAGGTCCCACAAATACCTATGACTGCAGCTTCAAGGGACCTGCCACCTTCTTCATGCCTCTTATCTCTATCTATCTTCTCTCTCCCCCCCCCCAGCCCCCCACACAAAGTATACTGTGGTTAAAGGGCTGCTGACTCACAAGCCTGGGGGCTAAGGAAAAAGTGAGCTAAAATGAAAGGCAGAGCATGAAAAACTTGAAAACCTAGCAGCATGACTCAAGGGAGGTTTGACAATCCTGGAAAGAAAAAGAGTTACCATAGGAACCATAAAGGAGGAAAGGAAACAACTTAGAGATGTTAAACAATTCTATTCTGCTTCTCTTCCTCCTCGGGCTCCTGCTGTACTATGGCTTAAGCCTAGAGCCTCATAAATGGGGTGTAACTGCTTCTCCACTAAGGAAAGGTACTGTCCTCTGAGCGCACGTCCCTGAAGGGCAAGGCTAAGCTCAGCTCTGGGAAGTAATAAGGGCCCTCAGGGGCTGTGACTCTGACCCTGAAGACCCCTGGCCCCATGCTATGAATTTTCTGAGACTTATAACAGAGCAGTCAAAGTGTGTAACAGACAAATTAGGGAACTACAATGATGTCTCCTGCAGAATGGTGTGGGCTGACTTGTAACCAGTGCACAGTGACACACCTGCCTCAGAATAATGCACAAATGCTCCAAAAAAACTGCTGTTTGCTGTTCTCTCAGTTGATACCTGCACTTGGCTCTGAAGGGAAAGCTGAGAACGTGCCCTGAGCAACACCATGCTTCTCTAAGGACCACTTTCCTTGGTCTCTTGCATCCCGACTAGACACTGGCTTGTGGTGGCAGCCATAAACTAGTGAGTCTCTTTACAAGGATACCAGGGTGATCCAAGCACGTTAGCTCACAGTTCATAAAACATTAATCTACCATTATTTGCTTATAGGAACAGAGAATAATCTATATTAAGGACGTGAATGAAAGGATTTGAGAGCAGGGGCAAATCTTCGAGATCATAGTTTTTAATGTTTTAACCACTAATCAAACTCATCCGGGAAGCGCACGCTGCTCCTCTCTGTAGTTAGCAGTATTCTTCAGGACATAGTTCTTCCAGTCAGCCCTTTAAAACTCTGAGGGCCTGGGTAACAGCCCAAGCCCACACTGTGGGTAGGCCTCTGCTCTCCCCACGTGACCTTCAGTCCAGACAAAACACAGGAAAGGGAGGCAATCTTCCCACCATGGCTGTCTGTGCTCAGTGCAGATCGGCTCTCCCTACTGGGGTTCCGGAGGTGCCATGTTTGCAGCCTGTCCTCCTACCTGGGAGAGCTCCTCTGCCTGGGCTTCTGGAGGCAGAGCAGCCCCTCCTTTTGTCTTCATTTCTTCCATGTGTTTGTTCAAGGACACGATCTTGGCCTTTGCATGGAGTTTTATTTTTTTAATTTTGTTTTCAGCAGCTTTTTTTTCCTCCTGCCATGGAGCAATGAAGACAGTAAATGCGAATTCACCAGTTACCTAGCACACAGCTTATTTAAGGCAAGCAGCGAGCTATTGGTAGAAATAAGAACCAGATTTTCTAAGAGTCTTTATCAATCGCTCAGCAACTGACGCAAACAACAATACCTGCAGAGCTTCGTCCTTCTGCTGAAGCTGAGCATCCTTCTGACTAATGATAGCCTTCAGCTCCACCACTAACTTCTCCGCCTCAGCCAGGCGCTGCACAGCATCCTCTTGCGTGGATTCCATTATTCTATTATTCGATTCCATGGCTGTTTCCTGGGGTAATTCCTAATATTCACACAAAAACAAACAAGCACAACAATGCACAGGGAAAACCACCCTCAGGAATTCCTCCAGCCTTGCCTCATCTTCTGCCCAACTCCTCGCGTTAGAAACTGAGTTCTAACTAATCCAATAACAGTTATCTTCAGCATTACTATATAGTACTACTAACCTAATTTTACCAATAAGGAAAATAAATAAAGGAAGGAAGGAAGGAAGGAAGGAAGGAAGGAAGGAAGGAAGGAAGGAAGGAAGGAAGGCAGGCAGGTGAGGATTACATACTATTAAGTGGAGGAAGACATCATTTAAAATTAAAGGTGAGCTGCAGACTGGGGATGTGGCTTAGCTGGTGAAGGGAAGGCCTTGTGTGACTGTGCTAAGGCCTGTCTTCAACTCACAACATTCTACCAACCAGTGTGGCAGCACACACATATGATCCCAACATGCAGAGGGCACAGGCTGGAAGGTCAGGGGTCCAAGGCCATCTTTGGCTAGCTACATAGCAAATTTGAAGCCAGCCTGGGATACATGAGACCCTGTCTCAAACAAAATAAACAAATGAAATAAAAATGAAAGATGTTATTTTAAAAAAACAAAAATAAAACTTTCCTTAACCATTTGCCTTTCAAAAAGCTAATGGACTTCTGATTCCTTAAGGGCCAGAAAATACAATGTAAACTAAGAGAAAGTGTAAGGTGAATTTATAGAAGTAAATAGATGTTTTCTTTACTTCTTTCCCCTGAAACACGAGTTATGTTCCCCAGGAGGGAGACGAGGACAAGGACTGCAATCCTAACAGGCTGAGCAGACATCAGAGCTTCCCAAGCTCATCTAGATCTGGTTCCATCCCCACAGCTCTCCGGCTGACAATATTCAGCAGAGGATCACTGATAGAGTTATGATTCTTTTTGTTGGTAAGTGTCATCACTTCTGCTTAGCACAAGGGAGGCTGCTCACACCCCTCTAGCTTAAGCTATTCTCCTCAGAAGACCACAGAATGTGAGTCCTATCAGGTTGGAGGCAACAGAGCTACTTACAGCTTCTGAGGAAGCCATCAAACTCCAGTCAGTGTAATCTCCCGATAATTCATGCAAAACATTATTTGCTAATCCCGATAATCGGCTCAGCATCTCTGCAGGTGAAACAGAAAAGGAAACCGCAAGGATCAGTGGAAGCAGACACAGCTGCTGGAGCATGAGCAGAGCAGGTAGGTGCTGTTAGACGCTGGTACCCGTGTCATCTATGTGAAACAAGGCAATGATGACTATGGGACATGCTGACTGCTGTGTGCGGCCAGGCAGTGTGCACGGTGCAGACACACCCTGTCCTGCGCAGGTCCCATATTATAAGCCCTGTCACTTGGATCTATGTGAGAAAAAAGGGGCAAGAAGATAATTCTTAACTACAAGGACGTAATGGGCAAGTACGTCTTAAAAGCTGTCTTTAATGCCCTGCCTTTCATCATAGCGAAGGAAAAATCTCAAGTTTTCCTTTGTCCAGACTTATCCTTTTCTGATTTTTCAACTAAACACCAAGATTCAGGGAAATTTCCCTCTTCATGTGTCCCGGACTCCCGATTGTTCATGTAGCTTTCCTGACAAGCCATGTGATTTCAGTGAAGTCGCTGTTCAGAATTGTGTAAATTTTTATGTTAGTGAGTAGCTGAAAGCAGTGCCCCATGCTTGTTCTGTAAGGAATTAGAAAAAGGAGACAAAAAGCAACATAAGCAGAAAAAAGGAAAAAAGGCTTAGAGCAGAAGGATTGAACATTGCCCAGTTTATATTCCTTCCAGAAGACAGGAGGCAGCACTTTGAAACTCATTTCACAAGGTCAGCAATACAGTAACGTGAAAAAAGAAACAATATTACAGAGGAGACAAGTTACTATAGGCCAACAGTCCACATGCTCATAACAAAGTATGAGGCCATCAAACACAGCGATACATAAAAGGCCCTGCTTGAAGACATGGCAGGCTACTCAGAGAAGAAGCAAGGTAAGACAGTGACAAAGAAGAAGACCTGGAAGGACCTGGGTCCCATGACAAGGAGCCAACCGGAAGGAGCTCAACCTGAAGGCTAAAAATGACTCACAGTGGGGTCTACAGAGTTGGTCAGAGGTTAAGAACACCAGCTGCTCTTCCAGAGGGGCCAGGGTTCGCTTCTCAGGACCCATGTGGCTGCTCACAACTGTCTGTAGCTCTAGTCCTAGGGGATCTGATGTCCTCTTCTGACCTCTTCGGGCACTGCATGCAGTTGGTGTACAAACATACTTGCAGGCAAAACTTGCACACACATAAAATAAAATGGACAAGTATTCAAACAAATTTTAAAATTCACAAAATAAGTTAAAGCCACAGAGAAAAACGTAATCCAAATAAAAATGTATCTATTAATTTACACTGAAAAATACATATATTAAAATAAAAAATGAATTGCCTTATACATTAATTCCAAAATATTAGCATAACAATGTCCCCTTTAGGAAGCAGATCTTATTTCCACCCTCACCTGGCTACATGCCTCTGTCAATAATCACAATATAATGGCCCTCTGAAGTGATTACCTTATTTCTGTAGGGTTCTTCCCGCAAACCCATAACCCAAGGTTATGAAAAACCTAAAAGAGGACATTCTAAAAACACCTCTCCTATGTTCTTCAAAGCAAAGCACAAGAACAAACCAAAGGCTAGGGCAAGTGAGGCCACGCTGATTAAATCCAAACTAGGATGTCAGACTGAATTTGGAACGGGAAAGGATGTCAGTGAGAATGGTGAAAAATAAGTGAGCTATCCCTGTAGTTAGTTAATGGCCCTGTACTAACACTTAGGGTTTCAAAAACCATGTAACTGCTCAGCTAAAGAGACGTTAGAAAAAGAACATACAATATCTCTGTATTACTCTTTATACATTTTAAATTTTTTTACTTTATGTGAATGGGTGCTTTGCTTGTGTGTAATGTCTAGTCTATGCATCTATGTATGTGCATGCAGTGCTCACAAGGGCCAGCACACAGTCTTTGGATCCCCTGGAATTACAGGCAGTTGTGAGCTACCAGATGGGTGCTGGGAACTGAACCCAAGTTCTCTCAAAGAGCAGCCAGTGCTTTTAATTACTGATCCATTTCTCCAGCCCCTAATCTTTTTAATTATAATTAAATCTGAAGTTGTACTAAAATTAATTTGCTTTTATAACTATTATGTTACACAGTGAGAGAAATGGCATTTGCCAGTCCATATACTCTATAAAATAATATTAATGCAGTGACATAAAAAATACTGACATGGAACTGAAGTGTATATCCCACTACAAACTATGGTGAATTTTATGTTCAGTGTTTTAGTGATATCTGGACTTTAAAAACTCCCAGAAGGGAGAAATATGAAAAGTTATTTGCATCTTGCTGCTCAGGGTAATCATACATGGTCCTCAAAAATGAGTTTCCTGCTCTGGGTAATCAGGGTGAGGGTGGCCATGGTCTTCAGCCAGGATGCTGTTTCTTGAGTGCAGCTTACACCTTCCCAGATGTGTGAGATGGGAGAAGCAACGGTGAAGGGCAGCACAGGACATAACTCCTAGTGCTACAGCAGAACTAGTGAATAGAAGGGTAACATGGGGCCATATGTTAATTAGGAGAGAGGGTCAGGTATAATCATTTGTCAGGTTGATAAATAAGTCTTTTTTTGTTTGTTTGTTTTTTTGTTTGTTTGTTTGTTTTGTTTTTCGAGACAGGGTTTATCTGTTAGCCCTGGCTGTTCTAGAACTCACTTTGTAGACCAGGCTGGCCTTGAACTCAGAAATCTGCCTGCCTCTGCCTCCTGAGTGCTGGGATTAAAGGCATGGGCCACCACACCCGGCTCTTAACTCATCACAACACAGATTCTAAACTTTATTCTCAAATTTCTAAGACCAATTTTCTATAGTTTTGTGTGCTACTTTTGTATGGTGTTGGGATTGAATCTGAGCCCCTATGAAACAAACATTATATAACCACTCTACTACTGAACTAGATAGACTCCTAGGCCCCTGGGCTACTTTGCTTCATTTTACTTTGTGGTGCTGAGGATTCAGGGCCTTGTGAATGCTATGAAGACATTGTCACTAGTCTTCATTCTTAGCCCTCTATGGAGATTTTAATAACGTAAATGATTGTAATCATTAATAAATCTTATTAATAAATCTTCCATAAACATAAATATTTGCATACATCTTCTACAGAAAAGCATATCAGAATATATCTTATCAGACAGGATCATTCTGTCTCTAGAATTTAAATGCCATCTTTGGGAATAAGCAAACCAGACAAAACAACTGACTGACTGGCTCAGAGGATAGTTTACAGGCAGGCAAGCGTGACTATTTATGTGCTTCTTAGACACTGACATAAGAACAAAGCAAGCAGATTAACACGAACAGCCTGCTGGCAATCTGAATAAAACAACCCCAAACCAAAAGGTCCCCATTTAATCAAGTTGCTTATCAACCCTCCCCAAGATAATGTGGCAACAGTCAAGATCAACAATCACCACAAAATCAGATTTCAGCAGTATCCATTCAAGAGGAAACAGACGGTAGCCACAGGAGTGCAACAAACCAAGTGAGGCACAAGAGCAGGTTGGCATTTGTCCACTAATAAATGTGCCAGGCCAAATAGAGAAGCACCACTGACACGAAGAGGGTCTTCCTTCTCAAGTGATAGGTACAGGGACCTCCCTTATGTTTGGGAGATGTTCCATGATCCCGGTGGAACAAAGAAGATCAAATCATATGTGCATAGTATAACTTGATATGGCCTTGTATATATATGTATGGTGTGTGTGTGTGCGCATGCATGCTATGACTAGTAACACACATTCAAATAGTGTGTTTCTGTTTGGTTGTTTGTTTTTTCAGATAGGGTATGCTCTATAGCCTAGAATGGCCTTGAACTCACACTACTTCCTTGGTCTCCCAAATGCTGTGACTATAGGCCTGCGATGTTGGTTTCTTTGGCATATTGCTAATGTAACATGCTAACTTCAGAGAACACTGGGTAAAAACTAGGAACTACATATTATCTTTGAAAACTTTTAATTTAAATCTATAATTACCTAATAGTTCTATTTGTTTTCAAAGAAACAAAGAGTTAAGTAGAATGAAAGCGAGAACAAGGACAATCTTTAAAAAGCAACCTGGATTGGGTTCTCTGAAGAACAGCTAAGGAAGAGCAGAGAACACTTACCTGACACTTAAAACACAGATCTGACACTCTGTATTGAAAAAGCCTATCATGTACTTGAGAATATCAATCTCAAATCACCAATCATATTGTTCAGTAAAATTATAGGATTTAAACACTCACTCCTTTCATGTCCAAAAATCGCATGCCTAGTAAGGCAAAGAAATAAGATGACCATGAAACTGTTCTGCAGTAATACCAGGGCCAGAAAAGCCACAGATTTAAAATATTCAACAAAAGGTGAGTCAAAGACTTAATTTCCGGCAAAATAAGCACCACATATAAAGAGCACAGATGATTTCCTTCACAGAAGCAGGAAAATCCATAGAGCATTTCCTATAAAGCATTTCCTGAAGACTCTATGGGAGAAAACTTAAAGAAACTATAATATAGAAAGAAATCTTCATGAAGACTGGTGGTGAATACTAACCATACAGTTGGTACAGCCTGAGGTCACAGGGAAGGATATGGTAATTGTGTGTTAAGAACATATAAGACAACTATGGCTATTAGAAAGAATGTAAATATATATAAAAATAACAAAAACTCTTATAAAGTTGTTTTGAACTATCAGATTGGTAGCATGAGTGTTATTATTCCTAGATTATTGTATGTGGAATCCAGAATTAAAGGACATTAGTAATTAAGAACAGATTAATTCTATCAAACTTTCAGTATAAGAAAAGAGGGCAGAGATGTACTACAGAAGAAATATATAACCCAGTTCAAACTGATCTTAAATCTGACTTGGGAACATTAGTTTGTGAGGTATTTACTTTATATTTTATCTTGATCTTTCCCTATCTGTCCACTAAAAAAAAAAATGAGTTTAGTAACAACTCAGTGCCTACATGGCAGTCTGGTTACAAAGGCAAGTGTCTAATGAGAATGCTTCCTAGAACTGGCTAATTTCAGTCCCATAAAGTATGAGATATAAAATCACATAGGCATCTTAACCTGCAAGCTAGCAAGAAGTAAGCAGAGACAATTACAATCATGTCAAGAGGACCTGGGAACAAGTTCCCACTGGCTAAAGAGAAGGCCTGAATTAGCATAAGATGAAATTACAATAGACCCAAACCTATGAATAAATTTAAATCTGAGAGAATGTAATAACTAGCTAGTAATCTCATCTGAATCAATGACTGTAGAAAGCAGGTAAGGGTTTATCTTGCCCTTCCTACTTGAACTTTATCTCCTAAGAAGCACACAGTAGAGGAGGGAACAATACACAAAACACCAGGTCTGGCAGCACAGGTATAACCCTGGCTCTGGGAAAGTGGAGGTGAGAAGATCTGAGATTCACTGGGCAGACAACAGAATCCAATTAATGAGCATAGGTTCCAGTGAGAGACCTTGTCTCAAATAAACAAGGGTGGAGGGCTCCTGAGAACACCCAAGGTTGACCTCTGACCTAAACACACACACACACACACACACACACACACACACACACACACACACACACACAGTATGCACCACTGTAGGAAGCGGCAGTTGCTCCAGAACGGCAGTTGCTCCAGAATGGCAGTTGCTCCAGAAAACCTGGGCTCCCTCTTCAGGCCCTCCTCAAGAAATAGCCCCTCCCAAACAGGCAATATGCTAATGGGTGTGGCTTGTGGCACCAATGAATGGGCCACATGCTAATGAGGTGTATCTTGGTGCACCAATCCGCAATCACTATGACACCCTCCCCCCTTCCCTGGGAGAGTATAAAAGCAGCAGCTCTGCTGCTGTCCAGTGTCCTGGGAATCTACTATCAAGGTGCTCCAGAATAAAGCTGACTGAGAAGATCCCGGTGGTGACGTGTCTTTCTTGCTGGTCAAGGGAGGCGAGTCGCAAGTGGTGCCGAGAACCCGAGAACCGAAGAAGATCTTCATGGGAACTGAACTCTTCAGGAACTGAAGATCATCTTCGTGGGAACTGAACTCTTCAGGAACTGAAGAAGATCTTCGTGGGATCTGAACTCTTCAGGAACTGAAGAAGATCTTCGTGGGATCTGAACTCTACAGGAACTGAAGATTATCTTCGTGGGATCAGAACTCATCAGCTACGGAGCAGCAGTACCGGTAAACTTCCCGGAATATTTTAGAGAGGTTATGCTTCCCTATATTGTTGATCCACTTTGGATTGGTGTGGCCATTTTAATTGTCTTAATGGCCCTCCAAATACTGTTAGAAAAGCAGAGTGGTAAAAACAGAACAGCAAAAGGGAGGCTAGAAACTACTCTTAAAATTAAGGGGGAACAAGAAAAGGGGATTTACCCCTCTCTCAAGGAATTGCAGCTTTCCAACCTTGACTCCTCTTCGGAAGAAGAGGTGGATGAGGAGGCTGTTAAAAATGAGAGGGAGCGATACCACCTAGATGATAAAGGGTATCAGCTCAAAAATAAAGCAAGAAAAGGTCAGAAGAAGATAGACCTCAGTAAAGTTCCCAGGTAAATGGGACAAGAGAAAGTTCTCAGGTAAGAGACAATAAAGAAAAGGAGTGCAGTTAGAAAAGGAGTAAGTAATCATGGGCGCTTCTCATTCGCACCCAATTTTTTTGGCTCTTCAGGAGCCGCTTGTATCAAAAATTTTTAAAATCAAACAATCCACTCTTGAGAGGTTTTTGAAGGAGTGTGATACCGTGGCTCCTTGGTTTGCAGTATCATGGAGTCTTACTGTCCCCTGTTGGAACAAACTTGGCAGAGACCTAGATTTTGCCTGGAATCAGGGCACATTGAAAGCAGGTGTGAAACTAGAGTGGATGCTATAGTTTTTCTTAGGATTTTTGGAACCAATAAATCTTTGCAATTGCCATCCACAGTCATGGAAAAGGAATGTTTTGTTTAATGTATCTTTGAAGGGTAGCTTTTGTTCTCCTATAAAAAGAGCCCATGTGGGATGCATAAGATGGTTTCTTTGGTATCAGGATGGAGTCCTGTGGCTTATTCCAAATATGGGCATCCCACAAGTAAAGCAGCACCTCCTCAACCTAGGTGGACAGCTCGATGCAGAGCTGAAAGAGAGTGGCTGTTCACCTGGACAGGATATTAAGATTAATATCTATAGCTTTTTGAGATTATTTAGGAGCCAAAGTAGGAACAAAACAGATAGTGCCACAAAAGGTAGAGTTTAGGAAGGATAATTTGAGGACTTTAAATGATTTCCAAAGATTACCAGGTGACATTAATTGGATTTGATGTTACCTGAAGATGCCAAATTATGAATTAAAACCTTTATACAGTATTCTAATAGGTGATTCAGCTCTTGATTCCCCTCAGCAACTAACATCGGAGGGGAGAGCAGCATTGCAGAAGGTAGAGGAGAGGTTGCAATCTGCGTTCTTGCAGCGATGGCAAGAAGAAAGACTATCCTTAGCCCTTTTTACTTTAAATTTTGGATAATAATGGCCTTTTGGCAGCTGATAGGCACGCTGACATAATCCCTATACATTCACAATATGTTAAATGGAAAGATGTGTTATCCAGGTCATGGCTAGGTCCAGACCCGGTTATTTCACAGTCCAGGGGAGCAGTTTGTGTTTTTCGTAGGGACAAAGAACCAATTTGGATACCTGAGAGACTGATACAAAGAGTGCCCCCTCCCTTGGAAGACGCAGCAGAGAAAAAAGATAATGAAGAAACACCTACATCTATTGATACTCCTGATGAATTTAAAAATGGGTAATGTGTTAAAATTATGTGCTGTCACCCGCACTTGGCCAGTCCCTATGCCAGTACATAGTACTTCAAAAAAAATATGGAAGAACTATTTCGGTTGATTCAATTTTCCTGTGTTTCCCATTTTAAGAATTTGTGTATTACCCCACTAACTGCTGAAATGTCTGCAAACTTTAATTATAGCAGGGAGTTGTCAGAGTATCTTCAAGGGAACTGGACCACGGAGGCAGAATGACTTTCCTGGAAGCTCCTTTTCCAGATTTCTATCCTGAACGGCACCAGAGTCGACCCTGTCACCTTGGGAGATTTTACTTCTTGGCTGTCCAATGCCTTTTCCTTTTCTAAAGAATGGGCTGGGATGCTACTTTGGGGTGTCCTGGTGTTTGCGGGTTGTGTACTTTGCCTCTGGTTGTTATGTCATATGAGACGCATTCAAGCCCAACAGAAAGCTGTCGTTATTCAAGCCCTGATGGCCATAGACAAAGATACCTCATCTGAGTTCTGGTTGGCCCCTCTTAAGAGTTTGTAATGATTTCCTAGCAGACTGGTTTGCCAATACTTCCCCGGTTTAGGGACAGACCTAATGACTTCCACTATACCACCTCAAAGGATGACGGAGTAAGGAAACTCAATTTTGCTGACAGAGTGTCACAATACAGTGCAGGGGATGTTCCATACAGGATAGATTCCTCAAGAGCATGTCAAATTACATGGAGGTTTCATGCCATCCTGACCCCAAAACTAATCCTGACCTATTCTCCCCCTGATAAAAAGGCACGGAGACAGGTGTGCTAAAGTACGCCTATAGCTCAACGACTAGGGCGGAAATTCATTACAATGTCTCACAATTGCACAAGGGATTTGACCTCTGTTTCTCCTCTGTTACAGCCAAGCCCGCCAGCAACGTGCTGGTGGCATCTCCTCCTACTCCAGATCTCTGCAGTGACAGACTGGTGGTCGTGTCTCATGGTACCCCGATTTCCTATCAGTCACTTGTCAAAGGCTGCTCCCTCAGGCCGGGGTATTTGCTGACCAGATTTGCAGGACTTCATATTTAATTAATAAAGAGGGGGGAGATGTAGGAAGTGGCAGTTGCTCCGGAACGGCAGTTGCTCCAGAACGGCAGTTGCTCCGGAACGGCAGTTGCTCCGGAACGGCAGTTGCTCCGGAAAACGCGGGCTCCCTCTTCAGGCCCTCCTCAAGCAATAGCCCCTCCTGAACGGGCAATATGCTAATGAGGTGTATCTTGGTGCACCAATCCACAACCACTACGACACCCCCCCCCTTCCCTGGGAGAGTATAAAAGCAGCAGCTCTGCTGCTGTCCAGTGTCCTCGGAATCTACTATCAAGGTGCTCCAGAATAAAGCTGACTGAGAAGATCCCGGTGGTGGTGGTGGTGGCATGTCTTTCTTGCTAGTTGAGGGAGGTGTGTCGCACACCACCTACCCACACCTCAACAAATTATTCTGAAAAGGCAACTACTCTAACATTTGAAAAGCCTAATGAATATATGTATCTAGATACTGATCAGTCAACAGCTGCTAACAGAGCAAAGCCCAGACATTATGACTTTCATAATGAAAGAACCTAGCTACTTTCTACAGTCTTGACTAAGGATGAAAACTCAGATCACACCACCTATCCTGTTACGGTCTGGAGAAAATGCAGAGGACAGAGGAACACTCTGAACTACCCAGACACTGTCCAACTCCATGGGACCTATGGTCCTCAATACACAAGTGAAAGGGAAAAGACAGGTGTATCAAGCTTGATGTATCAAGCTTTAAAAGGGCAAGGTTCCCATCTGGATAATAAAACTACAAGGAAACCACAAATAAGTGATTACTTTAGAAAGTAAGGGGGGGCTATAAATGGGATAGGGAACGTGGAGGGACTTCTAGAATGATCAACCAAGTTATATTTGTTATGGTAACTTTTTAATATATATTCAATATATATACATATTCAATATACATATTATACATGTATATAACATATATATTATACATGTATATAATATATATATGTATATATATATACACACACACATATATATATATATATATATATATATATATATATATATATATATATATATATNAGCACCTCCTCAACCTAGGTGGACAGCTCGATGCAGAGCTGAAAGAGAGTGGCTGTTCACCTGGACAGGATGTTAAGATTAATATCTATAGCTTTTTGAGATTATTTAGGAGCCAAAGTAGGAACAAAACAGATAGTGCCACAAAAGGTAGAGTTTAGGAAGGATAATTTGAGGACTTTAAATGATTTCCAAAGATTATCAGGTGACATTAATTGGATTCGATGTTACCTGAAGATGCCAAATTATGAATTAAAACCTTTATACAGTATTCTAATAGGTGATTCAGCTCTTGATTCCCCTCAGCAACTAACATCGGAGGGGAGAGCAGCATTGCAGAAGGTAGAGGAGAGGTTGCAATCTGTGTTCTTGCAGCGATGGCAAGAAGAAAGACTATCCTTAGCCCTTTTTACTTTAAATTTTGGATAATAATGGCCTTTCGGCAGCTGATAGGCACGCTGCCATAATCCCTATACATTCACAATATGTTAAATGGAAAGATGTGTTATCCAGGTCATGGCTAGGTCCAGACCCGGTTATTTCACAGTCCAGGGGAGCGGTTTGTGTTTTTCGTAGGGACAAAGAACCAATTTGGATACCCGAGAGACTGATACAAAGAGTGCCCCCTCCCTTAGAAGACGCAGCAGAGAAAAAAGATAATGAAGAAACACCTACATCTATTGATATTCCTGATGAATTTAAAAATGGGTAATATGTTAAAATTATGGGCTGTCACCTGCACTTGGCCAGTCCCTATGCCAGTACATAGTACTTCAAAAAAAAAATGGAAGAACTATTTCGGTTGATTCAATTTTCCTGTGTTTCCCATTTTAAGAATTTGTGTATTACCCCACTAACTGCTGAAATGTCTGCAAACTTTAATTATAGCAGGGAGTTGTCAGAGTATCTTCAAGGGAACTGGACCACGGAGGCAGAATGACTTTCCTGGAAGCTCCTTATCCAGATTTCTATCCTGAACGGCACTAGAGTCGACCCTGTCACCTTGGGAGATTTTACTTCTTGGCTGTCCAATGCCTTTTCCTTTTCTAAAGAATGGGCTGGGATGCTACTTTGGGGTGTCCTGGTGTTTGCGGGTTGTGTACTTTGCCTCTGGTTGTTATGTCATATGAGACGCATTCAAGCCCAACAGAAAGCTGTCGTTATTCAAGCCCTGATGGCCATAGACAAAGATACCTTATCTGAGTTCTGGTTGGCCCCTCTTAAGAGTTTGTAATGATTTCCTAGCAGACTGGTTTGCCAATACTTCCCCGGTTTAGGGACAGACCTAATGACTTCCACTATACCACCTCAAAGGATGACAGAGTAAGGAAACTCAATTTTGCTGACAGAGTGTCACAATACAGTGCAGGGGATGTTCCATACAGGATAGATTCCTCAAGAGCATGTCAAATTGCATGGAGGTTTCATGCCATCCTGACCCCAAAACTAATCCTGACCTATTCTCCCCCTGATAAAAAGGCACGGAGATAGGTGTGCTAAAGTACGCCTATAGCTCAACGACTAGGGCGGAAATTCATTACAATGTCTCACAATTGCACAAGGGATTTGACCTCAGCTTCTCCTCTGTTACAGCCAAGCCCGCCAGCAACGTGCTGGTGGCATCTCCTCCTACTCCAGATCTCTGCAGTGACAGACTGGTGGTCGTGTCTCATGGTACCCCGATTTCCTATCAGTCACTTGTCAAAGGCTGCTCCCTCAGGCCGGGGTGTTCGCTGACCAGATTTGCAGGACTTCATATTTAATTAATAAAGAGGGGGGAGATGTAGGAAGTGGCAGTTGCTCCAGAATGGCAGTTGCTCTGTAACGGCAGTTGCTCCGGAACGGCAGTTGCTCTGGAAAACGCGGGCTCCCTCTTCAGGCCCTCCTCAAGCAATAGCCCCTCCCGAACGGGCAATATGCTAATGGGTGTGGCTTGTGGCACCAATGAACGGGCCACATGCTAATGAGGTGTATCTTGGTGCACCAATCCGCAACCACTACGACACCCTCCCCCCCCCCCTTCCCTGGGAGAGTATAAAAGCAGCAGCTCTGCTGATGTCCAGTGTCCTGGGAATCTACTATCAAGGTGCTCCAGAATAAAGCTGACTGAGAAGATCCCGGTGGTGGTGGTGGTGGCGTGTCTTTCTTGCTAGTTGAGGGAGGTGCATCGCACACCACCTACCCACACCTCAACAAATTATTCTGAAAAGACAACTACACTAACATTTGAAAAGCCTAATGAATATATGTATCTAGATACTGATCAGTCAACAGCTGCTAACAGAGCAAAGCCCAGACATTATGACTTTCATAATGAAAGAACCTAGCCACTTTCTACAGTCTTGACTAAGGATGAAAACTCAGATCACACCACCTATCCTGTTATGGTCTGGAGAAAATGCAGAGGACAGCGGAACACTCTGAACTACCCAGACACTGTCCAACTCCATGGGACCTATGGTCCTCAATACACAAGTGAAAGGGAAAAGACAGGTGTATCAAGCTTGATGTATCAAGCTTGAAAAGGGCAAGGTTTCCATCTGGATAATAAAACTACAAGGAAACCACAAGTAAGTGATTACTTTAGAAAGTAAGGGGGGGCTATAAATGGGATAGGGAATGTGGAGGGACTTCTAGAATGATCAACCAAGTTATATTTGTTATGGTAACTTTTTAATATATATTCAATATATATACATATTCAATATATATATTATACATGTATATAACATATATATTATACATGTATATAATATATATATATAGTGTGTGTGTGTGGTTTTCTTAATCTGTTTTGTCTTATAATGAGAAGTGTTTTTTTTTAAAGAAAATTTACAACTGTTAAACAATTATGTTTAAAGCCATCCAATAGGAAGTTTTTATTGATAGCTATACAGTCCAAATGGTATATGATGTTGGGATTTAGGCATACAGTAGGTAGTAATCAACTTAGGGGAATTAGCATATTCATAAGGGCGTTTTCAGACTTAAAGCCAGGCTTTGTTACACACCCTGACCTATAAAGCCTTAGTTAGCTGGCTGCTTTCCATCACTTTCAGCTCAGATTCCCTTACTCCATTGTACTGCCTGCCTGCCCATCCTGCATGTGCTTACTTCTCAGAGTAGCTTGCACTATGGTGTACTACTTTTAGGATTAATGAGAATAAATGCTGAAACCGCAGGCTCAGGATTCCCTGACTGCTTTTAAGCCATAGCTTTTTTTAAATAACTATAGCGTGTTAGGGTGCGGGCATGTGTATACATACTCACCCGAAGCACTATACCTTAAACACCTTGCACCTTATCATTAAAAGATAAGATGGGCTGACTGAAGAGAATCTAGAGGTGGGTGTGATGATGGCATGGCAGAAAAGCACCGTCCTGAAGCTGGGTGACAGCTTTCTGCTAGCAGCTTCCCCACATCACGCTTCCAAGTCATTTTTCCTTGTTATGCCCGTTCCCTCATCTGGGATGAACAATAGCGAGGACCAGTTAAAGACACTAATGTGAGCCCATGAGCCAAGCGTGTCTTCTGTAACCCAAACTAAGGAATGAAAGGCATCTTCCACACAGCTGAGAGCTTTGTATAGCACAAAGGCTAGGAATCCAAGGGCATGAACACTAAATGGAGCAAGAAGGTTCTCTCTCTATATATACACAGCTTATTGAAAAACACAAGTAGCAAATATGCTTGTAAGATCAGCAAACAGGAAGACATTGTGGTAAATTCCCACAAGGAAAATGTGATTGCTGTCACTTCGTAAAGTGCCAGAATCACAAAGAGCAACTAAACAGGAAACTCAAACAGAGCTCCACGTGAAGGCCAAGCTTCTATAAAACAGGCAAATAGAAATGCACTCTCCAAGTTCATGCTCGTCACACCCTCCCTGCCGTATGATCTGACACTTACCTGAAGAAGTACTGTAAAGTCAAATAAAACGCCTAGAGCTGGAGAGATGGCTCAGCACTTAGGAGTCCTGGTTACTCTTTCAGAAAAGATGTACTTGGTTCCCAGCACCCACTCAGTGGCTTACAACCATCTGCAACTCCAGTTCCAGTGGCACTAGACACGTACTTAGTGCACAGACATACATACAAGCAAAACATCCATACAAATTAAAATAAAATTTAAAATAATATACGAGCAAAAAAATTTTTAAGAAGTTTTTTCTCAAAGCCTTCCCTGTTTACTGACAATTATTAATTTAAAGATATGTATCTGGTATGTAGTGTTTCACTAGGAATTATACAAGAAATAGATGGCACATCCCTAACCACAGAGACCATAGTATGACATGTACAGGAATAGAAGCAAAAGAGTCAAACAGCAGAAGTGGGTGCCTCTGTGTACCCACTCCCATCCCTTTCTCTGAAATCTAAATCACATGCCTACAAGTCACTGAGACACTCATGTTTGTCTCATGCATTTTTGATTGGCTCTCTGTGGCTTTAATTTTTTTTTTTTTTTTTTTTGTTTTGTTTTGTTTTGTTTTTTGAGACAGGGTTTCTCTATATAGCCCTGGCTGTACTAGAGCTCACTCTGTAGACCAGGCTGGCCTCAAACTCAGAAATCCGCCTGCCTCTGACTCCCGAGTGCTGGGATTAAAGGCGTGCACCACCACGCCCGGCTGGTTTTAACTTCCTAATTTTCAAAGTGATCTACCACCAGGCTGAAGAGTTAATAGGACAGTATTGCTACAACAGCTAGAAAATCCATATCGAGATTAGGATAAACCTTTACAAACAAAAATAACATTTCAAAATATAAAAAAAAAACTAATTTTTACTAACTTAGAAATAGATGGTACCTACAGCATATATACATACCACTGCCTACCAAGCAATGCTCCAGGCCTTTACATAGAACATATTTATCCTCATTGTTTAATTAATTTTATCCAAGAACACTAAGAAGAAGATACAATCAATAGCTCTAATTTTAAGATGAGTAAACTAGATGCAGGGAGTTTGTCCAGTGACAGAATTCTACAAGCTTCTTGGCTGGTGGTGACACACAAAAGCCACCCTGTTTTCTGAGTAACTTCCTCAATCTACTCTTCATCCAGGATGAAAACGGGGATGTGTGTGAGCGTGTGTGTGTGGGGGGGGGGGAGGCGGGTACCACATTAATAGTGATGTGGGTGACCTTAATTTTCTTAGTATGTAAACTAAAATAACAATTCATAACAATTAGTATACCCTCTGGTAACTTACTTTTCCACTATAGGCTCACGCAGACATAAGCACCCTTGGAAACAAAGATGTCCTCACAGCAGTGTTACACTGCTCATGATTGCAAACAACCTAAATGCCCATCAGGGGAGCACTGCTAGCTGTATTTTCTTTTTTAATTTCTACAAGGTAAGGCTGATAGCTGCCTGAAAGAGTGGGGTAGTGTTTTATTCTCATGTTCACTGAAAATGTTCAATATAGATTGAATGTGCTATGTCAAAATTCTTGGTTTCAGATTTTGAAACACTTTGCACTTTGGAGTATTTATACACATATGAAAGAGCCACGTTGGGAACAGGAACTTAAGTTGAGACACAAAAAAATCATTTATATTCCATATATATTTTATACGAGACTGACAGCAATTTTACATAGTATTTTTAATAATTTGTGCATGAAGTTTCATGGCAATGAACATTCTTTTTTATTTTATTTATTTATTTAGTGTGCATGAATGTTCTCTCTGCATGTACACCTGCATGCCAGAAGGGGCCATCAGAACCCATTACAGATAGTTGTGAGCTAAGGTGGTTGCTGAGAATTAAACTCAGAACTTTCTACTATTAGCATATGAATACTCATAATACTTTATTTTGAGCCCTTCATGATTCAGACGTTCAGCTCAGAGCTGCTGTATAATATTAACTGGCAAAAAGATGTATTATGACTCCCTGGGGGGGGTGTTAGGGGGGAGTATGTACTACTGGCAGTTGGAATGTGTTTTAGGGGCAAATTATTTACAGAATTCCTGGAGTGGGAAATGGAGACAGAGTTAAGTAGACAGAATTGTGCTTTGCATTATACTCTTTGATTTTTAATTTCCTTTGATCAAGAGTACATATAACTGAGCCAGGCAGAGGCAACACATGTCTTTAATCCCAGCACTTGGGAGGCAGAGGCATGGGTATCTTTGTGAGTTTGAGGCCAGCCTGGTCTATAGAGCCAGTTTCAGGACAGCCAGGGATATCTGGAACTATTGAAAACACAAACAAAAACAAAAACAAAAACAAAAAAGCAACCCTAAAGTACCTAAAATAAGAAAGAGGATTTCTCATTTTCTTCATTACTTCATAAAGTATCTTCATTAAGGGCTGGGGGTGTAGTTTGGTAAGAGTGTTTACCTCACATGCATAAGGCTCTGAGTTTGAGGCCCAGTTCTGAAAGAGGGCAAGGGGATTTTATGTAGCCCCATCTGGGTTCTTACTAACAGACAGTATGTAATGAGCATCGATGTGTCACAAATAATTTATTTCTAGTAGGTCACCAAGAGAAGTTAATGATATATTTTATAAATAAACATAATATCAATATCTCTTTAATTCAAATGGGATGAGGTGTTGGGTAAAAGAAAATTAAAGGGAAAATCTTCTAAAGATGATTACTTTTAGGAAGGACTATATTACAGTAGAATGGAAACCCCATACCCCCCCCCCCAAAATCGTGGGAATCCTCAGAAATGTTGACAATCATCTTGAGAAACCAAGAGGAACTTTTTTATGTGATCTTCAAATTCTGTCGTGACCGTTGTTGGCCAGATTTTTAAATTTTTTCATTTAATTCTCTTCTATTTTTGTATATTTTATAATCTGTGGTGTATTTTCAGAGATATTGTTACACTATCCAAATTAATGTAAAATCTACTTAATCAATATACTTAGGAATACGTTCAAGATGTTTTACCCATAGGATATGCAATTAAATGTTCAGAAACTACTTCTGTAGTTAAACAAATTTAACCACAGTGAGGACGAAAGCATCAAACAGTCCTACCAGGATCAAGGAAGTAAAAGCAGTGTAATCAACACCAATGCTTCAAGCCAGGCCCTCCTGGAAGCAAGAGACCTTCCACTTGGCTATACTTTTAACCTCTAAAATTTTGTAGTTGTCTTCATCCCCCCCACCCCCATGTCTACTCCAAGTCGTCTCACTTTTCTAACAGAACATTTCCTGAATATGACCCTTTCGGTCATTCCGATCGTCCAAACCCTGTTAACTCATGTTATCAACTCTTGTACAATCCATCTTGCTCAAATCTGGAAATCCGTTCCTTTTAGTGCTTGGAGAGCTTCCAACTATCTCCAAAAGTCAACGTGTTTAGCCATGATTTTAAATATCTCTTCCACTCCTAAAACTGTCCGCTCCTCACAGACCAACTGCGGGGCTTTAAATAAACCAGGCAAATATTTCCTTCAATCGCCCTGGGGCTCGCCCTCCTGTTCTCATTCCTGCTGCGCATCAACAAACCCATGCCACACGGGCAAACCAAGGTTTTTTTTTCTTTCCTCCAGAACTCCTTTCGACGTTCCCTTCCTCCTGGGTCATCTCTCCCTCATCTTCCTAACCCAACAGCAGGATCATTCATGGGCCTCGACCGCGGTAACGGCGACAGTGGAACACTAAGTTTGTTCAGGGCCCGGGCGAGCACAGGGCTGGGGCAGGTTGCCTCTAACGTCCCCGGCTCGGTGCCCAGGCCGCTAGGACACAGGGCCGTGCACGTAGGGCTGACCAGCTTGCCCGCCTCCGAGGCTCCCCGAGGAGGAACGACCCTGCCGGCCGACTGACCGGGTGTCTGTGTCGCCCGGCCGAGTACGGCGAAGGGCGACCACCTAGGGCGGGCAGGTGACGGCGGCGGAGCCCGGAGTTGAGGGGCGGGGCGGCCGGCTGAGCTGTGTCCCGAGCCCCTTGGCCCGGGGCCCGCAGCAGGGCCGTTGCGGAGCTCCCCGCGGAGCCTGCGGCTCCCACTCACCTGCAGGCGGCCGTCCCAGACAACTCCGGACGCCCCCCGCCCAATCAAAGCCACGTCAGCTCGGGTAACCCAAGCCGGAGGCACAACCGACGCACCCCTGGGAGTCAGCCACTCGCCGCGAGACGGAAGGCTGGATCAAGGCGTCGACCTATCGGAGCTGCGCTCGGGGCGTTACCATGGGGATCAGGCACGCCTTGTTTGTAATTAACTGCGTCACAATGACTGAAACCAACCAATGCCCCAAAGCCTTCCACTTCCTCAAAGACGCAGCCAATGGATTCTAAGAAGGACGTGCAGGGCGGAATCATATGGTGGGGTGTGACCCGGAAGAAGATCCAAGGAGGCCTCAAAACACCGAAAGGGGTGGGCTTTCCGCAAAGATCAGGTGTTTGCATGGGTTGGAAGTTCCGGTTTGCCCTAATTTCTCATCTCGCGCTGTTCCTACTAAGGACTATGGCCTAGGCTTCTGAGGAGACTTTGGACTAGGGGCGCCAGCTGCTACTATTTGCGATTGCGTGAGAACCAACTCTGAGTAGAGCCTGAAACTTGATCCTTCCGATGGGGGAAAAAAATGACACTAGCCAAAGACAAACAGCGATTTAGTAACGGAACTCCGATTTCAACCTGACAACACAGGACATCACTCAGGATGTAAGGGTAAGAGACAGGAGTTAAGAGTTGAAACGGCGGGAGGCAGAGGCAGGCGGATTTCTGAGTTCGAGGCCAGCCTGGTCTACAAAGTGAGTTCCAGGACAGCCAGGGCTACACAGAGAAACCCTGTCTCGAAAAACCAAAAATAAATAAATAAATAAGTAAATAAATAAATAAATAAATAGAGTTGAAACGGTCCCCTAAGGAAGTGGCGCTTCAGCTGGGATAAGCAAACAGATTTAAGGGCTCGGGCTCTATGAGGAGTCAGTGAGAAGCTCCAACAAGACAGAAAAGCGATGGGGGGGGCGCGGGTGTGAAGAGGGAGGGAGGAAGGGAGGAGAAGAGAGGATGGGAGTCATTTTTTTAAATGATGTCACCACTAGTAAATTTCCCATGATATATAATCAATCCCTCACCTATATACATGAAAGCAACCCTAATTAAACTCAGTATATTGTTGTTCTTTTTAGTGACATAAGAGTGGGGGTGGGGTGCTGGGAGAGTTTTCTAGAGGGACTGAGAGGAAAATAAGAGTGTTCATGATCAAAATGCATACATGTGTGAACTGTCAAAGAATAAAACCATGTAACAAAAGAAATGGTCTCACTCTTCTGATTTACTGTTACCCAATTCCCTCTCAAGGCCTTCCTCCATCTTCCCCTACACCAAATATAGACACCCCAGGACTTCCAATGTTGTGCCAAGAAGCATTTGTGAACCCCAAAAGACCGCCAAGGAGCCGTTTCTGATGTAATCACGTTAGGGTCTCTTTATTACAAACTTGAGTTTGGGCTTACTCACCACCGGCCCACAGGACGGTTTGGTGAAACAGCCCGGAACTCTCACTGGGACAAGGTTTTATAGGAAATGGAAGTGAGGGAGGGTCCAGCCTGGCAAGCATGCAATTGTCTATTGTAAGTCGACAGAGGTAGGTGCTCTGAAGCAAGACCGTATACAATCACTAAAGGTCTAAAAGTATATCTGAAACAATCAGACTAATCTTTGATTAACGGTTGCTAGGAAGTAGCTAGGGAGTAACTGGCTAAGGACAAGCCATGGGATCCTTCTTGGTACTTGGGTGCAACTTGTATTCGGCTGGTGGCCAAGTTTTTTCTTTTCAGATGGAGGCAGGTTCCAAGATGTTTGGCCTCTCACTAATGTGTCTTCCAGGTAACATATTTTATTTTCAACTTAACATTTATTCAAATATTTGTCAAATGTAAGTTGCCTGTAACTATCACACATATATATTTCATATATATATATGAAAAAGTATATATAGCACAAGTATAATATATACCAATAAATCAGTTACAAGCTAGAAAAATAAGTGGCCAATTAAAGTTTTTTTTTTTAATTGAAAAGCAGTGTACGGAGCCTAGAAAGATGGCTCAGTAGTTAAAAGCACTTGCTCTTACAGAGGACCCATTTGGTTCCCAGTTCCAATATCTGATGCCTCATAGCAACTAGTAACTCAAGCTCAGACAACCCCGTATATATTGAGTAAATACCCCCATATTGACACACACACACATACACACTCACAAACAAGCAGTAATTGAACACATTTTCCATTTCACTATTTTAAAAAGGAAATAAAGCAATGGTCAGGTATGGTGGTACATGCCTGTAATCACAGCACTAAGGAGAAGCAGCAGGTAGAACTGTGAGGTCTAGTTAATTCCAGGCCAGCCAGAGCTATATTGTGAGACTATTTCTTTAAAAAGAAAAAAGCATTATATTTACTATAATATATGAAATATAAACTACTGTTTCTTTCTCTTCTCCTGTCTTTCTTAATGTAATGCTATTTAATTGACCAATTATTTTTCTAAACCTTGTCAAGGTCAAAACCATAAAGGCAGTAGTGGCACACACTTTTAATCCCAGCACCTAGGAGGCGGAGGCAGGTGGATCTCCAGGAATTCAAGGCCAAAGGTCTACAGAGCCAGAGTTATAGGACAGAGAACCCATCTCAAAAATAGATAAATAAATATTGTTTTTATATTATATATGTGACAATATTAATAAGAATGGAAATTCTGAATAGCAAATGTAAAACATTGAAATAATCCTGAAACTTTTTCAGAAACACTATTTATTTTAAAACAAAACCAAAACAACTTATAGTTAGAAAACAGAAAGGAAAGAAATTTCATATTAACAATAAAATTTCACATTGAATTCTCTCCCACAATTAAAGCTCACAAATCTGTTTTGACTAGAGACTAGGTATAGAGACAGGGGAAAGAATTGAGAGTGAGGTAGGCAATGCTTTGCTTTTTGCTTCCAAGTGTTGCATGAAGATGATGCTCTGGAAAACCACTGGCATAGCCTTAGTCTTCCTGCATGCCAGAGGCAAAACTAACAATCTCTTAAAAGGTAAGATTGCCAGCTTTCACAGTACTCTCTAGGGAGGTTTGGTTCCACCGATAAATAAAGTTCTTAAATCTATACTAAGCTCATCCTTTGGAATATCAATCTCATCCCCTGGTTCTTCTCCAAGTTTCTTCCACCAGGGTGCTTGTATGTGCTTCAGGGTAGTATGATGGGCCTGCTTGGCCTTGGCTGCCACAGGCCTAGATCTACTTAGGAATTGCTCAGGCTCCTTTCCTTCTGCCTCCTTCAGACTTGGTGCCTCTGCAGCAAACAGAAAAGAAATGGGTTAGTGGAAGTATGCCAGGCAAGCAGCAACTTGGAAACAGCAGAGCTGGAACTTAGTCAGGACAGGACAGGACAGGACAGGACAGGACAGGGTTCTAACTCAGAATATGCTGTCACTGCTAACTATAAAGGTAGGTGTCTAGTGAAAAGTTACAGATGTGGGTGACAGCAGCAACCCCAATCCCTGGAAACTTCCAGCTTTAAAAGAAAAACAATAAATTGTGTTAGATAGCTTAAAGAGAGAAACTTCGAGGAAAAGTCATTAATCATTATTTTTGACAAGTTCGTTGTACTGTAACTACTGTTATTATCTAATTCTAAAATACAATTTTTTTTTTTAAGTTTTGGGCAAAATGTGTCTAGAAGATCACAACTTCTTTGAAATTAGTAATTTTGATGGAGCTGAAATATTTGAATTTATAACAAACACAAACAGAAGGTATAGAGTTGAAAACTGGGATGATGTAAGACTTTCTGAGGACTGAAATAAAGACTATTTGTGGCACTTTTCTTCTAAAGAGTTTGGATGCCACATCTCTTGCAAGGGGTATTCCATTTATGAATCAAGGATGGAGGTAGAGCATACTCATCAACTGTTCAATATTGGTGCTGATCTGAGCCATCAAAGCTTCTCTGTGTTGCTGGGCTCGCTCTTCTATGGCTCTTCCCATAAAATAGTGCTGAAGTCGTTCCTGTGCTTGTGCATGGAGCTCTCTGCTGGCCACATCTGACATCTGAGAGCCCTGGAAACACGGGACAGAAAACTTGTCATAAAGACATTATGTATCAAAATATGCTTTACCTACCCACCATAGCAGAGCTAGAATTTTAGCACTCTCCCATTTTATCAATAGAATCTTATAGCTCTTACCTAACTTGTACACTAGTACAAGTATTAAATTATCTTTAAAAAAAATCACTTAAGTTGTGAGTATCCATGCCTGTAATCTTAACACAGGAGCAGAAGCAGGACAATCTTAAGCCTAGGATCAATCTGGGCTATATAGTGATACCTTGTCTCAAAAAACCTAAAAGAGAAATGAACAAGTATGCAAACAACTTAACAACAGGAACAAGAAAGACATAGCTCCATCAGTAGAGTGATTGCCTCATGTGCAGAGAGTCCCTGGGTTTAACTTTCAACATGGCATAACACGGTACAGTATAGCAGTGCATGCCTGTAACTGTATCACTTGGGAGGTGAAGGCAGAAGGAGCAGAAGTTTAAGAAAGAACCCATCAAACCAACAAAGCAGAATTTAAACAATAATAACTTCCCACCCCTAACTTTATATAATGAAGTAGATGGACAAGTTTCTTTTTGAAAAATTTTAAATTTTATTTTGTATGTATGAGTTTTGTATGTATGAATGTGCATCACATGTGTGTCTTATGCCTTATGCTAGAACAGGGTGTCAGATCCCTTGAAGCTGGAGTTACAGATAGTTGTGAGTTACTACATTGGTGTTAGGAAGTGAATCCGGAACCTCTGCAAGAACAATAAGTATTCTAAAGCACTGAGCTATCTCTCTGGGCCTCCATGTTTCTTTTTGGTATGCTTCCACACATCATTTCTCCAAAGACATGTTAAGTAATGAGACCATGAGATTAGGAGACCACAATGAAAGTATAAATGGTTTAGTGAAGGCAACTCCTTTTGTTTTGGACTTCATTTGAAATTTTTTTTTTTTTTTTTTTTTTTGGTTTTTTCAAGACAGGGTTTCTCTGTATAGCCCTGGCTGTCCTGGAACTCATTTTGTAGACCAGGCTGGCCTTGAACTCCCATTCCTACTCCAAATGTACCCTCACCACAATGCTGTAACTGGTTCTGGTTTCACAGAATGAGAGACAAAAATCAGCTAAAAGACCCTATCCTTTAGACTACTCAAATAATTTAAGGGTGATGTTAGTGACTAGTTTGGATAAAAATGAAATAATCTTAGCCTTAAAGCTGATAAAATTTCTGACACCATAGCTTTCCCAAATACTAATGCAGTCCTGTTCCAGTTGATAGTTTACCTTTCAGCCACAGACCTTATTAAAGCATAGTAAAAAATGACAAACTGGGGTATTCATTAGACTTACACCCATCCTTCCATATGTATGAGATCTAGACTCATATTCAACTAAAGAACCAAAGCATTAGAAAATACTGCATATACACTAAATTCGTACATACACAACCTTCTAAAACATACTCTCAAACAACAATTTACACTGTCTTTACACTGATTAGAGAATGTAGGTAACCTACAGGTAGAGTATACACAGATATGCAGAGCTTATATGGAAGAACTATACAATTTGACTAAAGGAATTTGAGTACTTGTGAAAGAAGAAAGTTCCAAAAATTAAAAATAAGAGCTAAAATTGTATAACAAAAGGCAAAGTGAAATTCATAAAACTAAAGGTTTTTTATGTATTAAAGGACACACAGTTAAAGGGCAAGCCATAGAATAAAATAAAATCATTTATCAGATAAGGAACAGAATACAGAGAATTCATTCAGCTCATCAACAAAAATACAACCTGATTTGAAAATGGGCAAAAGTCTTGAATATATGTTTCTGCAAATGGTAAATAAATACATGGGAATATACAGAAAATATCTGATCATAATAGAAATTCAAATCTAAAACACAATGAGATAAGTCATATTTACTAGGTATATTTAAAAACACATTGGGTGAAGACATAGCTCCATCAGTAGAGTGATTGCCTCATGTGCAGAGAGTCCCTGGGTTTAACTTTCAACATGGCATAACACGGTACAGTATAGCAGTGCATGCCTGTAACTGTATCACTTGAGAGGTGAAGGCAGAAGGAGCAGAAGTTTAAGGTCATCCCCAAAGCTTACAGAATGAGCTCTACACCAGTTTGGACTTCATGAGACAAACCAAGGCAAACTAAGAAACATATCCCCCTCCAAAACAAACAACAAAAACCAAACAGAAATAAAATCCTTGAACGCTACTGTTGAAGTAATAAAATAAGCAACACATCGACAATGGACATTTATCCAAAATATTATTATTTTTAGATAGTGTCTTATTACACAGCTCAGCTAGGCCTCATGGACGTTTATCCAAAATATTATTATTTTTAGATAGTTGTCTTATTACACAGCTCAGCTAGGCCTCAAACTCATAAGAGATCTACCTGTGGAATATGCCCAGAGGAATTTCATCCTCATCTTAAGAAAAAAATTTAGATATAATCTACAGCCTGAATGAATCTTAAAGACATTATACTAAGTGAAATAAATTGTGTACAAAGGATATGACCTCATATTAAATACTTAGTCAAATTCAGACGTATATTGGTAGTTGTCAGGAGCTGGGGGCAGGGAGGAATAGGTATTTTGTTTACTCAAAAGTGGGAAATGAAGTCTAAAGATAAAATGGTGGTTAAAGCTACACAACAAGGTAAATGTACTTCATGTACCTAGGTAATTAATTATTGTTAAAACAGTATCTTCTAGGTTTTGTAGTTTTACTTTTGCAGTGCTGGATATATGTAGGGTCCTGCATATACTAGTATTTTATAAGCTTTTAAAGATTTATTCTTATGTGTGTGTGTGTGTGTGTGTGTGTGTGTGTGTGTGTGTGTGTACACATGCACATATATACACAAGCATGCGGGTGTCTGTGGAGGCCAGACAGGTGTCAATTCCACTGGAACTGGAGTTTCTGGTGGTTGTGAGCTACTCAACGTGCATGCTGGGACTGTAACTCAGGCCCACTGAAAGGGCAGTAAGCACTCTTAAGCTCTGAGATATCTCCATCCTAATAACATATATGCTTAGTAAACTATCAAATTACTTTTACATTCTTATGAGAACTTGAGCAATCATATTTCTTCTATTTGCTTGCCAACCATCAGTGTTTTAATCTTTAAAAATCTAGCCATTCTAATGGGTGTGAATCACCTTACTGTGATTTTCATTAGGTTCTCTAGTGGGTGCTGATGCATCTTTTCATGTGTCTGTTACCTGTATGTTTTCTTTGGAAGAACTGTCTTTTCAAGTCTTAAGGCCATTTAAAAAATACATCATGTGTTTTCTTACTGTTTAGTTTTAAAAATTCTTTGTAAAAAAAATGAACAGCAAGACATTTTTCCAACTCTTTGATTTCTATTTTCATTATCTTAATAGTTCTGAAGAGCACATGTTTTAAATTTTGAAGTTAATCTATTAATTTTCTCTTTTTGGCTTCTGGGATATTTGAAAAATCACTGGCTAATTCAATGTCACAATGTTCTACCATATTTTCTTTCTTTCTTTCTTTCTTTCTTTCTTTCTTTCTTTCTTTCTTTCTTTCTTTCTTTCTTTCTTTCCTTTCTTTCTCTTTCTTTCCTTTCTTTCTTTCTTTCTTTCTTTCTTTCTTTCTTTCTTTCCTTCCTTCCTTCCTTCCTTCCTTCCTTCCTTCCTTTCTTTCTTTCTTTCTTTCTTTCTTTCTTTCTTTTCTTTCTTTCTTTCTTTTTTCTGAGACAGGGTTTCTCTGTATAGTCCTGGCTGTCCTGGAACTCACTTTGTAGACCAGGCTGGCCTCTAACTCAGAAATCTGCCTGCCTCTGCCTCCCAAGTGCTGGGATTAAAGGCATGCGCCACCACGCCCGGCTCCATATTTTCTTCTAGAAGTTTTATGGTTTTATTTGGTTAGATTCAATACATTTTGAGTTAAATTTTGTACACGATATGGAATTTAGATTGAAATTCAGCTTTTCTTCTATTGTACTAATTACATGAACATCTAGAAATTACGTGTACTTAGCTCCTGGAACCATGATTCTGTTTTCTGTTTCTATCAGTTGACATCCAACTTGGACAAATGGAACCACATGCTATTTATCCTTTACATCTGCCTTATTTCACCTAACATTCTTACAAGGCTCATCCACACTGGCTTTGTGTATTTTAAAGGTATGTTATTTGGGTACATAACGCTTTAGAAATTTTATGTTCTCTTGATTAAATGACACTTTATGACAGTAATGTCTCCCTTTACTTTTCCATCTAAAAAATACATCTCTTCTAATTAATATATAGCCAAGCCTTCCTTTTAAGTTATTTTATGTATGTGCAAGTACCTACTGTACCTGTTTCCATGTGCACCATGTGTGTACAGTGCCCACGGAGGCCAAGAGAGGTTGTTGGATCCCTAATACTAAACTTACAGGTAGTTGTAATCGTCTGATGTGGGTGCTGGGAACTGAACATGGATCTTCTAGAGAGCAGCAAGTGTTCATAACTGCTGAGTCATTTTTCCTGCCCAGAGTTTAGTTTTAATTTTACTCTTAAAACCTGTTTCTTTTCCTTTTCTAACTAGTCATACCATTTTATATTGACTGTAACATAATCACGCTTCAGTCTCTTACCTTGATTTTTCCTATTAGTCCTATTACTTTCTTATACATTTCTTCTTTTCTATTTTTCTTTTTGGTTAATTAAAGCATATGTTTTTTGATTTGGTTTCCTTTGTAACTTTTTGATATCTGTTCATTGTTGTAGGATTTGTATTATGTACCATTAACTTACCAATTTAATTCTGAGTGATACCATACTAATTTATAAACAAGAATTTAAATCATACCTGTATTTCTTCTCCTGACGTTTATGTTATTGTTTCCATATATTTTACTCTTTAGTATGCTACAAAGGCTATAATTTTAATATAAGTTATTACTATTATTCAAAACAAAGAGCAGCAAACTAAAAACAAAAGCTTATTTTAGAAAATAGTTTTTCAGTGGTGAGATGGCTCAGGGAGTGGTCATTAGGCTCTGTGTGCTGCCAAGCCTAATGACTTGAGTTTGATGTTTATAACCTATATGGTGGAAAGAGGACTGACTACAGGTTGTCTTCTGACCCCTAGACAATAAATAAATAAACAAGTCAATAAAAATAGTTTAGTTGATATACTTCCATACCTATTCATTTATTCATCTATAGTTACTTTAGTCTTACAACAATAGAAATAGATATCTGTCATAAAGGCTAAACACTGAGGGTATTAACTATGTGGTGCATATGACAAGAGTCAGCGATATTTTATAAAGATTTAAACAATGATGAAAACCTCTTATACAGGTAGAACTAAACACTGCTATACAATTTACTTTCTATTACTGCTCTGTTCCAATGGTTATCAAGTTCATGTATGGACAGAGATAGATTTGTATTCTGCTTTTCATTTTGTGGAGGACAGGCTCTAGAAGGATAAAATGTTACGTGGTAGGATTACCTAATACTATTATATCAAACCTTTAACATAGTCACCCTACAGTTTTTTGTTTTTGTTTTTGTTTTTTTCTTTTTGAGACAGGTTTTCTCTGTGTAGTTCTGGCTGCCCTTGCTCTGTAGACCAGGCTGTCCTCAAACTCACAAAGCTCTACCTGTATTTGCCTCCTGAGTGCCAGGATTAACAATGTGAATCACCCTTCTGAGCTCAGACTTTAGATTGTAGAAATTTGTGTTTGTATCAGGAGAGGAAAGGAGGAAGGAAGGGAAGAAACAAACTCAGACATTAGGAGCATTAGCACAATCCTAACAAAATGTGAGTAATACTTTGATATACCAAGAATGGTTGGTTCAAATGAGGAAAGTAAGAATTCTGATCAAAATGTATAAAGTATTAGTTTTTCCATAAAATTTGACAAGTGTGGAAACATAGGGAATAAAAGAAAAAAAGTAGGTTGATTATAGTCACAAGAATGGTTAGTCCTTCTCAAGAGAGACAGAAACATCCTTCAAAGATGTGCAGAAGTGTAAGGTCAGGAACTCAGGGAAGAAGCAGGTAGCACCTACTCTGTATCACTTTGCTCACACAAAGTCAGAGAAATGCATGTTTCTGTTGTGGAAAGGTGTCAGCAGCATTACAATTTGAAAACCAAAGAGTTAGGGCATCAAATTCTACATCTTACTCTGTCTTGGGAGTTTAGACTAGTGAATGTGAGTTCTTTTGCGTATGTTTGAGCATATGGAGGTAAGAATGAATGCTCATTGATTGACAATTAATACTCTTATTAAAAAATTCAAAACAGACAAGATTTTACAGGACTATTATAAAAGAAGCAATGCACAAGTTTTATTGCCATAGTACAGGAAATAACCAATTTTTAAGTTGAGTCCCCATTCATCAGCAGTTATACCTTTAGATCCTGTAACTGTAAGAAGAGTTCAAGTCTACTAAGTCTATGGAACCTGCATCCAATAGTCAATGTGAAAATATATATGATATACTACTTTAGTGGTAAAGACCGTGCAATGGATTAATGTAACATGTATTTCAGCACAGAAACCTACATACCGGATGTCTTTTGACATAGTCATCCACTTGTTGCTTCAGTTCAACTCTGCGTGCATCAGTGAGTTCCTGGAGTCCATGCCAAGAGGCAAAGAGTTTCTTTTTCTTACGGCACTTTGCTAGGAATTTAAGAACCTGGAGTGAAGTAGAGGGGAAAATAAAAAGAAAATAAAAGATCTTTTGATTCTGTTCCTTTAATAGAACTCTTTTTCCTATAATCTAAGTCAGTAACACCAAGGTTGCATTAGGCAACTCTGCGTATGCATGAAGAGGGGAATGAGACTGTGACAAAATAAAGGAATATAATTTTTTACCTATACAGATCCACCTCTACTTCTCATAAGGCTATGTCCAAATAAGTCCATTTTAAGTTGAAAATACTTCTAAGTTGTAAATATGCTTAATACCTCTACCAGATTAAGTCTGGTTTCTACTAAGCATACATCACTTTCCCACCATGGTAGTAGCGTAACACTATACACTTTTAATTTTTTTTTAAAGGATAACTGGCTGGTTTTGTGTGTCAACTTGACACAAGCTAAGAGCCATCACAGAGAAAGAAGCCTCAGTTGAAGAAATGCCTCCATGAGATCCAGTTGAAGGACATTTTCTCAACTAGTGATCAATGGGGGAGAGCCCAAACTCTGTGTGGTGCTATCCCTGGGCTGGTAGTCTTGAGTTCTATAAGAAGGTAAGCTGAGCAAGTCAGGGGAACCAAGCCAGTGAGCAGTACCCCTTCAAGTACTCTGCATCAGCTCTGGCTTCCAGGTTTCTGTCCTGCTTGAGTTCCTGTTCTGACTTCCTCCAAATGATGGATTATAATCTGAAAGTGTAAGCCAATTAAACCCTTTCTTCTCCAACTTGCTTTTTGGTTATGGTGTTCTGTTGCAGCAACAGAAATCCTAACTAAGACAAATTGGCACCAGCATACTGAGGTATTGCTGTGACAGACCTGACCATGTTTTGGAGAAGATTGTGGAAGGACTTTGGAACTAGGAAAGACAATGAGTAGTGTGGGACCTCATTGGGATGTTCTGTAGGAGCTTGGAAGATAAAAATGTTGAGAGTAGTACAGAATATGGAGGCATAATCTGTGAAATTTCAGAGGGACAATTAAAGACTATCAAGACTATTATGTTGATTTAAGATTCTGTGGTTCTGGTTTGCTGAAGCTGAATAATCAGCTGTGATTAACAAGATACCAGAACTACTAAAGTGGAACTTTTTCATTACTGGGACAATTGATGCTGGTTAGCTGGAGCTAAGACATTAGCAAGGATTAAGAAGAGATCTGCATCACTGAGGTGAAATCTTCTGGGAAGTGTTTTCTGAGAGTGCAGAGAAGCTGTGTTCCAAGGTTGAACCTCGTTTTGGCAGCTGGACTTGGTACTGTATAAGAGTTACCTAGGTAGTACTGGTTTTGAAGACATGAAAGGGTCAGGGAGAGCAGCTGAGGCTTGGTATTCTGGGAGGCCAGGAAGGCCATTGGTTGAAGGTACAGATCATTAGCAGTTGAAGGCCCAGGACTGAAGGGATTTAGGCAGAGAAGTTGAGGCTATGCACTATGAGAGTCTATGAGATGCTATTTGTGAAAGTGCAGCCCAGTTGCAGCAGATGACTCCAGTGTTTTGGTCAGACTGATACTATGGAATGATCACAAAAGAACAGCAGCAGCAGTAGAAGCAGCCAAAGCTAAAAGACAAGCTATGTGCTACAGAGGGCAGAGCTGAAGAAGTGACCTTTGGAGGAGGAATGATTCAAGTCTAGAAGAGCATGGGATCCCAGACATTGGATGGTTAGAGTTTGATTTTGCTTTGACTTGATTGCGACTGTGCCTTGATTCTTTTTTCCCCCTTGAAAAAAGTATTTTACTGGAGCTCACAGTTAAGAGAGTTTGAACTGTAAAAGACTTTGGATTTTAAAAGAGATTAGATACTTTAAAGGAACCAAAATTTTAATGTGTTTGAATTTGTAAAGATTGTGGAGCTTTTACAGTTATTTAGATCTTGGAGATGAATAAGAAAGTAAGGGTTGTGGCTCAATAGTGGTTTGTGTGTTAAGTTGACAAGGGGTCAGTTGCACGGGCTGCTTTTTGTGTCAACTTGACACAGAGAAAGGTGCCTCAAGTTGAGAAAATATCTCAACTAGTGATCAATGAGGGAGAGCCCAGCCCATTGTAGGTTGTGCCATCTAGTGGTCCTGAGTTCTATAAGAAGGCAGGCTGAGCAAGCCAGTACACAGCATCCCTCCAGGTCTTCTGCATCAGCTCCTGCCTCCAGGTTCTAGCTCTCCTTGAGTTCCTGTTCTGATTTCCTCTAATGATGAATTATGACCTGGAAGTTAAGACAAATAAATAAGCCCTTTCCTTCCCAAATTGATTTTTTGTCATCGTGTTTCATTGTAGCAATAGAAACACTAAGACAAAAGAATACACCTAAATATTTCTATTACTGTGGTTTTGGTTTGCCAGGCCTCACATAGCTTAGGCAAGCCTTGAACCAACAAGTAGCCTAATATAACTCTATCTGGTCCTCCTGTTTCCACCTGCTGAATCCTGGCATAAATTACATGTGGTGCTAGGCATCAAACCTAGGGCTTTACACATTTATTAAAAATTTTTAAATATTTTAAAAGTTTCCCCTTCCCAACTCCTGCTAGATTCTTTCCAGCTCTCAACCTAACTTCGTGTTCTCATATTCTCTCAAAAACCAAAAAACAAAGTAAGAAAAAATGCCCAAACAAAACAAAATATAATAAAGAGCCCACAAAATAAAACACAACAAAACCAAACCCCAGGGAGTTTTGTATTGGCTAGCTCCTCCTGGGCATGGAGTCTCTCCCAGAGTATGGCTGATATACCCAGTGACACTCACTGATCTTCACTTTATCAGCAGGTAGCAATTCCATAGTTAGGGATGGGGCCCATGTTTACTTTCCACTCTCAGTGCTGGGATTTCATTTGGCTCGAACATGTATAGGTCCTATGAGTGCTGCCATAGTCTCTGAGTTCATATTAAGCACTCATTATGTTTGCAGTAAGAAATGAGTATATAAAAGGAAAGAAACACTGAGTTCTAATCTCAATTCTAATTCCTCATAAACTCTATGATTCTGGGCAAACCAAAGGTTTCTATAGAACATTCTCTATGCCAATAAAAAACAAGGACCCTAATTTTACATGTTTTACAGTATTCCAAATATAAGAGACAGTGAGAAAAGGCTTGGTAAAGATAAAACATTTTAACATTTTAAGCTATGAGACTACTGATAAAAGCAAATTTTCTAAATGTTTTTCCAAGTCTTTCATAATAGACTTATATAATATGTACATATATGAAATTATTCTTTTCAATTCTCCATTTTCTCCCATGTTTTTATTTTCACCAAAATTATATAGTTTTAAAAGCAGTGATTGGCAAGTCATAGCTTACAGGTCAAAACAGTAGGTTGTCTCTGTATAGTAAATACCTGTTTATTTCACTTTACATGGCTAAAAATTTAAAAGGATGCTTTATGACATGTAAAAGTATGTGTAAGTCAAAACTCAAATGTCTACAAATTTTTATTGGCACACAGCTATACTTCACTACTGTCAGTCTGTTACCTACAGCTGCTTTTGTGCTTCAACTGTTAAGTAGCTATTGTAGGCTATAGCTTGCAAAGCCTAAAATACTTCCTTATCTAGTCCTTTCAGAAAAAGTTGGCTAGCATAATTCTATTGTTTAAAGGATCAGTTTTACACATCCCAAAGGCAACAACTTTAACTTTTTTTTCTTCATGTGAACTCCATCAGTAGATTTCTATGATTTTCTTCTCACAGATTAAACATATTATTTATTGATTTTCTTGAACAGAAATAACGATTTGGTTACTTTATACTGAATATAATCCCATGTACAGTCCACCCTACATAATTAATATCGTAGTTGCAGTAAAAATAACATTCACCTAATGATTATTACATAAATGTAAGGTAGTTTTATTTTGGGGGGACAGGGTTTTATTATACAAGCTGTATTAGTCTCAAACCTGTAATTCTGCTGTGGCAGCTCCCGAGTGCTTGTAGTATACATACACAACAACAGCAGGAAAAGCTATTATTCATTCTGAAGCACATAATAGAACTATTGTCTTCCTTGCATATTTTCTCTGAAATTAACACTTCTTTTTTCCATGTGCTTGATTTTCTACATACTTGCTCCTGATTATGTTCTACAACTTCATTCTAATTCTCAAGACATTGATATATCAGATATTGTAGCACATACATTTTCTGGGGGTTTCTAACCTACCTGTTTCTCTCCACTTGGTACAACAAAGCTCATCCTGGGGCTCTCTGCACAATTACCTTGATTTCTCATTTTATCTCTCCCTGTACTTCTTGAATTTCAGCTGTACACCTTCTTGGTTTTCCCACTGGCTTAAGAGCTTCTGTGATTATATAAGTGTCTTTAGTCTTTTTAACTCCCTTTTCAGTGAGCACATAATTTTAACTAGAAATCACTTCTCTTAGACGTGTCACTCAGTTCCAGTGCTGCTGCTAAGTTCTTTGTTCTCAATATATTTCACAGAAATGTGAAATAAATGTTTGTTCCAGTATTGGACATTTAGCAATGCTGTAGTTCTAGAAAATTCTTTTGATTTCCTCTCCTCTGTATTTTCTGTTCTTGATTTAAAATTCTTTCTTTCTTTCTTTCTTTCTTTCTTTCTTTCTTTCTTTCTTTCTTCTCTCTCTCTCTCTCTCTTCAAAGATTTATTTATCATTATAAATAAGTACACTGTACCTGTGTTCAGACTCACCAGAAGAGGGAGTCAGATCTCATTATAGGTGGTTTTGAGCCACCATTTGGTTGCTGGGATTTGAACTCAGGATCTTTGGAAGAGCAGTAAGTGCTCTTACCCGCTGAGCCATTTCACTAGCCCTGTATTTTCTTTTATCCTTCTTTCTAATAAATTTTAACTGTTCAACCCAAGTCTGACTCCCCCCACCCCCACCTTTTCCTTTTCCCTTTTAAACATGTTATTTTTGTACCAGAGGAAACGATAGATCAAAACAAATCTTATTTTCTAATTCCTGTGTCATCTCTCTAAATATTTGTTGTTGTTTTGTTTGTTTTTCCCCACTGTCAGGGATTGAATGTAGGATCTCATATATGCTGGTCAGGTGAGGTACACCACTAAGTATTAAATTCTCTATTTCTTTTTTCTTTCTTTCTTTCTTTTTTTTCCGAGACAGGGTTTCTCTGTATAGCCCTGGCTGTCCTGGAACTCACTTTGTAGACCAGGCTGGCCTTGAACTCAGAAATCCGCCTGCCTCTGCCTCCCTAGTGCTGGGATTAATGGCGTGTGCCACCACACCCGGCCAAATTCTCTATTTCTATCAAGCAGCTTTCCTCATGTTCACTTATACTTGCCTTTGGCCTATAAAGTTGAACACTAAAAAGCTATTTAGACGTACTGAGCTGCTGTATAGGGCTTATCTACTATGCATTTCAGCATAGGACTAATGAACCAAGTTGTTTTGTTTGGACACTTCAATGTTAGTAAACTTTGACTTTATTCAGACTTCAGATTTCCCAAAGAAAATGCTTCCACTCTACTATCTGCAGTCATAGCCTGAAAGCTGAGAAGGAAGGGGGTGGAGTGGATGCTTTAAATGTTAATTTTTAGTATGGTGCTTGCACCTGCAAAAGAGAGACTCTTTCATTTCTTTCTTTCTTCTGTTTAGATTTTTTTTTTTTTTTTTTGTCACACAACCTTTTCTCTTCTAGCCTTCCTTTTAGTTCCACCCTGGGTTTATGATGTTCCGATGAGAACTTCACTCTATTCCTCAATCAGAAAAACTCCCTTGATGTTTTCCTCTTATCTTTATTTATTTTGTCATTTTATTATTCTCTGTTATTGTTTTTGGCTTTTAAAATTTTCAAAGGTTTTTGTTTTGCTAATCCTTTTTATGGATGCTTAGTGATGGATGAGTATATAACATTGTGCATCAGTATTCTATAGTCAAGCTACCCTTCTGCATCTAGAGACCAACTCTCTTTCTGAACTACTGCTGCCTTTTAAAAAGGTGAAAAAACAAGAAAACATCTAAACACATTCAAAAGCAAAATTTAAATTTAGTTCTAACATTGCAACACTCACTACCAAGAACTCTTAATTTGTCTATGAGAATAAAGAAGTCTAATAATTGAAGTGGTTTCAGTGTTCCATTATTTGGGGGGCATGTCTTTGCTACATAGCTCAGGAAAACCTGGAATTTGCTATGTAGTCTAGGCTGACCTTGAATTTGAGATCCTAGTTCAATCTTTTGAGTGCCTGGATTAGAGATGTAATGTACTACACATCATTTTGGATTTTTTCCTTCTACTTTTTTTTAATCAACTAAAAAATACACTGCCTCAATTAGGTGTGAACTATAATATTAGTAGTGAGAGGAAAGAAAAGATAATTTAAGATCACGGTCAGCAATCTGGGAGGCACAGTGAGACAATGTCTTAACAGGGGTCCTGGCTTATGTACAAAGCAAGAAAGAAAGAGAAGGTAGATAATGTTTTAATGTTTTAACTCTTCTTTTGTTGCCAAGTACCTGAAAAAACAATTGTTCCCAAGAGACAAATAAATGTAAAGGATAACCTTACTACTCTGTATTTACTTTTAATGAAGCTGGTTAATTATGTCCCCCCCCATCTCTCTTCCTTTGAAATGAGAATTTGCTGTGTAAACCAGAATGGTTTCAAGCTTAGGAATCATGGGATTCTCTGGCCTCTCAGCCTTTAGAGGTCATGTTACAATGCTTGGCTTTAACAAACCACTAAATGAAAATTGCTATAGAAATATAACACAGATAACAAATCCCAGTTATTTTAAATTTCATGTAGCTATACTGTAAAATATAAAATAATATTTTATATCTAAGTTATAAAAAACATATGTGCTAGCTAGTTTTTGTGTCAACTTGACAAAAGCTAAAGTTATTCTGGAAAAAGAAACCTCAACTGAAAAAATGCCCCTACCAGAAAGGTCTGTGGAAAAGCTTATAGAACATTTTCTTGATTGATGATTGATGTGAGCGGGACCAGCTCAATATGGGTGGTACAACCCCTGGGCTAGTGGGTGCTAGAATAAACAAAGCATGCTGAGCATTAAGCCAGGAAGAAGCATTTCTCCATAGCCTCTGCTCTAGTTCCTACCTCGAAGTTCCTACCCTGACTTCCCTCCCTCAGTGATGTTAACTGGAAGCATAAGATGAAATAAATCCTTTACTCAACAAGTAGTTGGTCATAGTGTTTTTATCATAGCTGTAGAAGGCCTAGGATGCTATATGTAAAACATTAGCATTCCAACATAGGCAATATGAACATATTAATGAGAATTAATATATATATGCATGCATATATATATATATATATATATATATGTATATATACACACACACACATATACATACATATGTACCACAGGCTTTCCCACAAATCAATCTGGTTGGGCAGCTATCACAAAGGCAAATATCTCTAAAAAGAAGCATCTCCAACTGGATTTAAATGAGCTATCCTCAGGTTGCCTTGGGTCAGTCTCTTTAGCTCAGGATAAATATCAGGTTTGTTTCACATATAACATAAGGGAGGAAGCAGAGACAAATCACTCTTCACATTTCCCTATTATTTATTCTACTGGCTTTTGACGGTTTAGAAATATCTTCATAAGGATGGAAAGACATCTGAACAGTTAAGACTACAAACTGCTCTTGCAGAAAACCTCAGGTTTAGTTCTCAGCACCCATGGCTCACAACTACCTGTAACTATCTTCAGACACTGTGATGCTTCTGGCATCAGGGGGCATTAGCACTCAAGTGCACACACCCACACAGATAGACACACATGCTTACATACAATTTAAAAAATTAAAACATCCTTATAAATGTTAACCCACATTGAGTGCTCAAAATTTATCATGGTAAGAAATGAGAATTAACAGTAAAACCTATAAAAAAGGTGATTAAGCTACATGCTTTCAGACTTGAAATCTTTTTTTTTAAAGATTTATTTTATTTCATGTATACGAGTACACTGTAGCTGTCTTCAGACACAGCAGAAGAGGGAATCGGAGCTCATTACAGATGGTTGTGAGCCACCACGTGGTTGCTGGGAATTGAACTCAGGACCTCTGGAAGAGCAGTCAGTGCTCTTAACCGCTGAGCCATCTCTCCAGCCCCAGACTTGAAATCTTAATAGAGGCCTAATGATGTATAAGAGAAGTAGGTATTAGAGGGAAAAGGTTACTAAGTGAAAAAGAAGCCCTATGCTATGCTTTTCCAATATAATATGACTTACATAATCCCTAGAAAAACTACCATATGAATACCACTCTACAATTCAAGAGTTCTAATTATATGTTCTAATTATAGCTAGTACTTTCCCCATAAGTTGATTATTTTAAAAGAATTAAATAAAATATACATTTGCATAAGACCATGCAATTTACAGACTTTAGAATCCTCATGTATGTCATCTGATTCTGATGTATATAACAATATATAAAAACAGAATATCCATTCATATCAAACTTGTTGAGAGCTGACACCAATATAAAAGGATTAGTTCCCTATCCTTGAGGAATTTGCAGACCAAATAGGAGAGAAAAATAAGCAACAATAACAAGGTTGCAATCTAGCAAATGGCATACAAGATTTTAAGGCAGTACTTGGACTTAGTGTCTAAATCAGCTTGAGCAGAGGCAAATAAGTGTTGTTATTGCTGTTCTTTGTTTGAATTTAGGTTGCCAGAGATTGAGCCTAGGGTCTTTCACATGCTAGGGAAGTATTCAACTCAATGAGCTATACTTCCAGTCCTAGGTTCTTATTTTATAAAGAAAATAAGCTCAGAAAGGCAAAAGGGCTTGATCACAGATCCAAATTTGGTAAACAGCAAAGTCAATTTTGAACACTTGTTTGCCTCCTTATGTAGAGCTGTGTATACTACAGCAGACTCACTGCTCTTTGAAGTGTGACAGCTGCTTTATACTCTGTGAGAGATGGCCTCTGTTGGCGAAAATTCTTCCTTTCCCTGTACCCTCTCCAATGTTTCTGAATAGTCAATGCTGATTTCTCTTCCACTTCCCTATTGTACTTCTCCACTTGACCTAAAGAGATGACAGACATTATTATAACATACTCAGCTATGTTTTCTCAAGGTCTCGAGGTCTGAAATTAGGACATTAGTACTAATAATGATTTTGCAGGCTTTTTAAAAAAATTATTTGTCAATACTGTTCACACTAATTTGCCAATCTCTTTCATTTTATAATAGTTCTTAGATTGTAGAAAGTAAAGCTTTCCTAGAATATGCAGTTTCTTTCCTAAAAGGACTCATAATATTGTTGTCCCAAAGTAAGGAGAAAAAGGATAAAAGACCAATACCAAAAACAGTTTGACAAAATAAATAAATAAATAAATAAATAAATAGATAAATAAATAAAAAATCATGAATCCATGTAGGAAAGCATTTGGGATGACCGGGGAGATGAACAAAATGTATTTATGTGCTCTTTAATCTACTGTGTGTTTCCAAACTTCTGATTGTTCACACAAATAAGCTTCCCTTGACTTTGGAGTTGGTGAGCATAGAGCTCAAGGCTCACTGTAGTTAAATAAAAGAACAAAGCTGTAGAGCACAGCACCAGTGGTTAATACAAAGAAGGTATCTTAGAGAGAGTATTAAAACAACGAATTGGGAGCTGGAGAGATGGTGGCTCAGTGGTTAAGAGCACTGACTGCTCTTCCAGAAGTCCTGAGTTCAATTCTCAGCCACCACATGGTGGCTCACAACCATCTGTAATGGGATCTGATGCACTTACTCTTCTGCTGTGTGGCTGAAGACAGCTAGTACTCATATAAATAAAAATAAATAAGGTTAAAAAAAAAAAGCTAATTGGATTTGGTAGCTGACCTGATATAGAAGAGTGACAAAGAAAAAGTAAGGCTGTTGGATGGAACTGAACAGATTTCTGATGCCATGACATGAAATGGGGAACCAATGAAGAGAGAATCTGGGAAAAGACTTTAGTTCTGTAACCATCTGTGAACTGCAAAGAAAATGATCACAGCAGCAGCCATTAGATACTTGAGGCTACTAAGTCGATTTAAATGAAGTAAAATTAAACATTCAAACGTCTACAAGTGCAGTAGCACATTTTAAATACTCAATTGCTACTTCTAGCTATTGCTACTGTATTGGTTAATACAGACAGAACTTTTCAATGATAACATAAATGTGTTATTGGGCACTGCTAGTTAGGAATGCTTAGCGCTGCTTAGGAGAGAAAGTAGGATGGAAGGCCAGGTATGAGTGCTAAGCATTTTGCGGATAGCTGATAGCTGACAGCCGACAGCCGACAGTATAATTATGGATGGGACACATCAAGCAAGACAACGCGAGAATAACTGAGAAAGGATAAATTCTGGAAAATATATTTAAAGTAAAAAGAAGGAGGGAACGAGTGAATGTTCTTGGGAATGAGTAATAAGGGAAGTTAATGAATGATGAAAAACCCATGAGGGGAGAGACACACTGCTCAGTTACTAAGAGTACTTGCTAGCATGCATGAGTCCTCAACAATGCATAAAGTCAGAATTTGTGGGCTACACTTGTAATCCAAGCACTTGGGAGGTAGAAGCAGGAGGGTAAAAGTTTAAGATCATCCTTAGCTATCTACTGAAGCTAGCCCAGATCCTAACTATAGTGGAGAGGGATAGAGGAAGAAACCTTACGTTGCCCTCTAGCCATATACACACATGTATACCCACTACACATGCACACAGATGAACATGTACACATAGATATACCACTATAGCATGGTCTTATTAATTCTGCTTCATCTGTCACAAATGTTAAGATGTCACAGATTTTATACTAGGGAATGGATGAAGTTCAGATGACAGACTGGATTCTTTTCAAGATTTTTTTTTTATGTCATTGGCCACTATCTTTAATTATAAACATTTGTGTTTAATACATGTATCTGAAAGTAAAAAAAATTTAAATTATAGGTATGAATCAGAAAAGCTGTAATTTTTAAAATCTAGGACTTTAGTATGATTTCTCTAGGGAAAGAAAATAGAGAGAAAAGGCAAAAAGATTAAAAAAAATTAACCAAGGAAGAGGAAAACTTGGTTTAAGATATTCTAACAGTTTTACATTTATTTATTTATTTTTTTAAAGATTTATTTTATTTATTATATGTAAGTACACTGCAGATGTTCTCAGACACTCCAGAAGAGGGCGCCAGATCTCGTTACAGATGGCTGTGAGCCACCATGTGGATGCTGGGATCCGAACTCATCACCTTCGGAAGAGCAGTCGGGCGCTCCCACCTGCTGAGCCATCTCACCAGCCCCCAGTTTTACATTTATAAAGTTGACATTATTACTCACCTGGATGAATTATTTCAAGCATGTTCAACCGTGACTCTCGGGAAAGCCTCATTGCTCTCTGTCTTTGAAGTTGCAATTTTAATCTGAGGTCTTCTTCTTCCTTCTGCCTATTTTGCTCCAACATCATCTTTGTTCGTTTAGATCTGTGAAAGAAAAAGAATAAGGTCCTTACATACAATTTTATAAACCATGTCCAGCAAGAAATGCATGAAAAATCTTGATCTCAAGAGTAACCAAACAAGTAAAGACAAAAATGTTCTGGAAGGTAACTCCTAGCATTGGTAGGGTTATAATGGTTTGTATATGCTTGGCCCAGAGAGTGGCACTATTAGGTGTGGCCTTGTTGGAATAATTGTGTCTCTATGGATATGAGCTTTAAGACCCTCATCCTAGTTGCCTAGTAGCCAGGATTCTGCTAGCAGCCTACAGATGAAGATATGGAACTCTTAGCTCCTTCTGCACCATGCCTGCCTGGATGCTGCCATGCTCCTGCCTTGATGGTAATGGACAGAATCACTGAACCTATAAGCAGCCCCAATTAAATGTCCTTATGAGAGTTGCCTTAGTCATGGTGTCTGTTCACAGCAGTAAAACCCTAAGACAAGGGTATAAATGAAATACATTGTTCCTATATATAAATTTCTCTAGAGATATTGGAATAAATGTATCAAAAATCCAAAGAAATATTTTAAATATAAATAAAAAGGCTGAAAAAAAATACAGATCAGCCAATTCTACTTCTAATACTTTTCTTACTGAAATAATCAAATATATAAAGGCATGGTCAAGGATGTTGTAGTATATAGTATTATAGTGGTAACAAACTGAAAAGTATTTCATTATAGTGGATTGAATAAAGAAATACTGAGTCATTTAACTGATGGAATTTTATTTTTAAAATAGAAAACTTGAAAAAACGTAGTGACATGTACTGTTAGGTGAAAATATAATGAAGATATAGAAGAATATGCCAAGTGGTGGTGGCATACACCTTTAATCCCAGTGCTTGGGAGGCAGGTGGATCTCTGAGTTTAAGGCCAGCCTGGTCTACCAAGTTCCAAGGACAGCCAGGCCTACAAAAAGAAAGCCTATCTTGGGGCTGGAGAGATGGCTCAGCAGTTAAGAGCACTGATTGCTCTTCCAGAGGTCCTGAGTTCAATTCCCAACAACCACATGGTGGTTCATAACCATCTGTAATGGGACCTGACACCATCTGTTGGGTGTCTGTGGACAGGCTTTCTTTTTTTTTTAAAGATTTATTTATTTTATGTATAGGAGTACACTCCAGACCCCTATTTTTCCTTTTTTTAAAAATTTAATTTCTAGGGCTAGAGAGATGGCTCGCTCAGTGGTTAATAGCACTGACTGCTCTTCCAAAGGTCCTGAGTTCAAATCCCAGCAACCTCATGGTAGTTCACAACCTTTCGTAATGAGATCTGACGCCCTCTTCTGGAGTGTCTGAAGACAGCTACAGTGTACTTTACATATAATAAATAAATCTTTTAAAAAAAGTTAACTTCTAACTTCATTATTGTCTCTGTGTGTCCATGCATTCTATTTGTGTGCATTTGTCAGCCACGGAGCATGTGTGATCAGAGGACACCCTGAAGGAGTCAGTTTTCTCCCTCTAAACGCTGGTCCTAGAGATCTAAAACACATCAGGCTGGATGACAGACATCCTTATCCCAATTAGTCATCTAGTCTACCTCCAGATATAGGTATTTTTCAACTGATTACTAAATACATACTGTTTTATAACTGGCTATAAAGTTTTCTGTGTTCAAAGATGTTTTATTTCATTATAATTTCTATATTTTCTATTTATCAAATTGTTTTTTTAACTACTGAAACCTAGTCTTCCATATTTCCTATATGTCAGTATGTAAAGCATCACAAATATTAGTATTCAGTATATACCTCCAAAATATTTTTAGGTACCCATAGAGGAAAATCTGGAAGGTATGGAAGAAGAGAATATACTATTTATTATACTTAGATAAATTTGCATGCTTCAAAAGTATGTTTTTTTTCTCCCAAAAGCAACAACAAAAATAAATACTTCAAAAAAACAAATTAGGAGTTTGAACCCTGAGGGGGTTACATGAGATACCATCTCAATAAAATAAAACAACACTACCCTCAAACAAAATAACCTCCAAACAAAATGAGTAAGTTAACATACCATAGAGATACTTATATGTCCATTTATATATCCACATTAATTGATGCATTCTTTACAGTGACTAAGAAATAGATATCTGTTAATAGATGGAAGGATAAAGCAAATATGGTACATATATAGAATGGTTTTATTCAGCCATAAAGAAAAAGAAATCCATGAAATTTGCATAAAATGCAGAGAACTGGAAATAATTAAAGTAAGCTAGACTCAGACAAATATGCAGAACTTATATTAAATTTTGTGTGTACATTAATGAAACTGTAAAAAGGACTGTGAGAGGGGAAAATGATATCTTAAGGAGAGGTAAAGAAAAAAGGAGTCTATTTGAGGTAGGGACGAGAACTAGCCCGGGGTGGAGACAAGGAGTGTGGTGAGGGTAGTGATGGAGGGAGGGAAAACAAAGTTTAATAGTGTGTGTGTGTGTGTGTGTGTGTGTGTGTGTGTGTGTGTGTGTGAAAAATGCTATAAAGAAATTCATTACTCTGTATGCTAACTTAAATTTTTTGAAATGGTAAGAGTATTAGATTCTGTACATACACTTCTACATAAATGAGCTCACAATCCTGAGGTCCTGAGGTTTTCTTTCAAATGTAGTGATTAAACTGTATGCTAACTATGCATTCTAGCATTAAACTAAACCCTAAACTAGAATTGTATATAATAAAGGCAGAAATTATATATATTTTTCAATCCTATTTTTAAAGTGCCATTTACTAAAACCTTTTAAATTATCCTAAATGTATTATCCCAACTTTGTGAGGTACATGAACTCTAGTAATTCATTCATTTAATTTTTACAGTGCTAGAAAGTCAACCTAAGGTCTTGTTCATGCTAGGCAAATGTTCTACCATTGAACTATATCCAGTCCTCCTTATACCCTTTGAGACAGGGTCTTTGCTAAATTGTCCAGCAGTAGCAGCTTTGATCTCATTCTGTAATCTAGGCTGGGTTTAAACATATATTCTTCTTGCCTTTGTTTCCTGAGTAGGTGAGATTACTGGCCTATGCCACGAAACACAGCCATTATCTCTATGTTCTATATTTGAAATTCGAGGCTAAGAATTTTGTTAACTTGTCAAGTTGCTAAAGCCAGTTACAAACTCAAGTCTGTTACTTTCTCTCTTTCCATATGCACACACAGACACACACACACACACACACACAGACACACACACACACACTCATGCATGCACAATTTTGGGATATTTTCATATAATTACATATGTAAAACAATATACACATACATAAAACTCACACATTTTCCACCCCCTCTATGTGTGTATATGTATGTATGTGTACACACACACACAATCTACTTGATGAATGTTTGAAAACTTGATACTTTCTTTGGTGATAAATACTCATGCCAAAAAGTAAAAATACTTGTCTTTAAATTTGTCTAGAAGAAAGTTTTTATAGGATATCTACTAAATAACACAGAGGGATTGTATGACAATTTTGAACACAGTTATTTTTAGATGTTTTTGTAACAGAAATGCAGCTGCAATTATTAAAAGTGTGGTTTCAGTTTTTAAAGGTTACTTCTGTAATATGTCAGTTTCATTTTAGTGAGTTAAATTTAGCTTTAAGTAATGATGAATGAAAATAAAGTTACTTCTGAATGGGTCTACTTTATAATCAAGGTTAACTACTTTTTAAATTGATTTTTGCTATGGTTTGTTCTGTAACCTTTAAGAATGTGGCTAGGTTAGTCATCAGAAAGTGACCCACATCTTCAGTATTTCACTTTTCAATATAACTGAAGTAGAGATCGATAGTTTTGTCATATCTAACGGATCATATTTACCCATGCCATATTTACTCAGGAAATCTTGGTTAACATCTTTAATCTTTATGTATCCACAAATATAACTATATATATGAGCACTTATGAGCACTGTTGGTTTTGAGGATTTAATAATATAAATTTCACTGGCTCCCTCTTCAGGATTGGCCCACAAACCTGGATAGGAAGTGGACAGGATTGAGTATTGGATTCCATCAGATTTGTCTTATTATACCCTTTGTTCTGAAAGGGTACCTGGTTACTTGAGCGTTGGTACTCAGTAACACTATGGGACAGAATAAAGACAAGAATAAAACAACACACATTAGGAAAGTAAAAAGAAAAGAAAAAAAAAAAACCACACACACAAATACTCCCCGCTCCCACTTGCATTTAACTGCTCTGGTAACGCTCTTATACTGTTAATTTATTTTTCTTTTTCTTTCTTTTTTTTTTTTTTTTGGTGGGTGAGTGGGATTAAAAATTTACATGCAAAGCTAGATTATCATTTCAACCAACAATTTGGTTTGGGTTTTCTACCTGAAACTCCTCTGCAAGGCAATCACAGCAGACGGAAGCTTCTTTAATCTCTTTCTGGTCTGGAAACCTTTCCAATAGGCTTGAATCAAGCAAGCTGCTTTATGTAGTTTCTGAAATTATATACCAGAAATAATTTGATACATCTCTAGAAAAGTCTTTTTGAGAAGTTTATCTTTTAAAATACCAGGCCAGGATAAGTGCTAATCATCATCTCGAGACAGACGGGTAGCCAGAAACATGAAGTTCATCAGGCCCAAAATGTCCAAGTAAACTTACTATATCTCACTTTCCAGGTGTAAGATGTTAAGCTCAGGTAATATCTAGAACATATTCAAGACAGTCTAGTTAGCTCTATCTGATCTCACTTCATTTTCAAGGACTTCACAATTTTGCCTTAATCTTTCATAATCTATTTTGAGCTAATGTCTTTTGTTTTGTTGGGTTTAGTTTTTGAAACTACATTTTGTTAGATAGCCAATGCTGACCCAAAATTATGATTCTGATGCCCTAGCCTCTGAAGCACCAGGATTAAATGTGTGCCACCATGGCCAGGGAGCTATCTTGGTAATGTTTAGTACTTTTAAAAGATTTATTTTTATTATTTTAATTATGTGTATGTGTGTGCATGCACATGTATAGAAGGCAGAGGTTTCAAATCCCCCCAGAAATGGAGGCGCAGGAATTTCTGAGCCATCCAACATGGGTGCTGACAATAGAATTCAGGTCCTTTGCAAGAGCAGTACACAGTCTTAACTGTTAAGCCATTGCTCCAGTCCATTTAGAATTATCAACTTGATTAGGCCTAGACTATGTAAGTTCTGTTGACTAAGTATGTGTAGTAATGCAAATCTGTTTTAATTCTGTAAGCTTTTAGGATGCTGTTTCAAGTACGTTCATCATATGTATAATGTTGAAAATAGTCTATGGAAGTAAAATTCTTTTCCTTTACTCTCTTCTTTCCAAATTTCTCCCTTCATTCTCTTGCCTAAACTGCACTTCTTTTCAATTACCATTTAAGATTTTAGGTACAGAATAATCTCATTTCCTTTTACTCCCAAAATATATTTTATTATTTTAGACTATTTTTCATATTTATTTTAAGGCCTCACCTGAAAATCATAAAAGTGTATCTCTTTCTACAGAAGTAAGTTAGCTGGAGCCTCCATTTTGAGTATATGTTGAAGAAGTATGATAAAATAAAACCTCTCACATATCAAACATAATTTTATTAATATAATTTATGAAAAGAGGAAACGTATTATTTTGTATCAATGAAAAAGAAAGGCTCACCACAGGTGGCCATATATAGCTTGTAAAATGATAGGTATTTTTAATGAAAATGAAGTTTAAATTGCTTACTGATAAAAGAGTAAATAGGGGATTTCATGAGACATCCTGAAAAAAAAATTAACCTGCTCAAATGTATAAACAGATATAAAAGAGAGATTGAAATTGTGTTGAAATTGAAATCTATTGGGCAGGAATAATATTTTGCTTAAAGTGTTAAGAGAAAGTAAGTGAGGCATATTTAGGAAGAACCAAAGTTCAATACAGTTATCAAATATCACACAAATTATTTTTATAATACCTGTTCTTCTACTTCCTGATGGATCTTAGGGGTTAAAAGATCAACGAGCTGTCTAAGTTCTCGACTAAATTCTGTAAGAGTTTCCTGTTTATTTAGCAGACTTCTAAGTCCTGAAATATAATAACAAAACAAAACAATTATCAATAAAGTAAGATTTTTTTGTTATCTAAGTATTAATGAAGTTAAAGTCTGGTTTGAAAATGAATAAATATAAGAAGATGATTAAGTTTTTCTTTTTCTCAATGATTTCTATATTGAAGTCTTTCCAATCTTCCTCTATTCTGCTCATTTTTATGTCCCTCACTTGTGACATCTGAATGTAAAAATGTCTAAATAATTACAGTAAGTCAGAGAAAAAAGAATTTGTTTTCTTTTCAACACAAACATCTTAAACTGAAACATTCTTAAAATAAATTATAAACATATCATCTATGTATGCCTACCTTGTGGAAGCACTTAAGCAGGTTATTATTATTTGCTATTAATAAGTTTTATTAACCAATTCTTCTTAAACTAACATCTATAATTTGGAAGTAAGCCAGAAGTGCTATGACATTAGGACACTGCATTTTAATTCTCAAATAACACAGTATCATAAAAGGTACACTGTAACCTTTAATTCTAAAGTATGTGATATAATAAATATAAATAAGCAAATAAAAATGCCTTTAGTGTACATTGGGGCTGCCATCATATGGATCTTTGAATGCATTATACATTCTTTCAGATCCAAGTTCTCAGCAATACTTACAACTGCAAAATATCTTAGTAAACTTGAGTAAATTCTGCTGCTGCAATTTTATCAATCAAAGGAATGGAGAGGAATATTAAGGTCAATTTTACTTTTTTGTTGCTTTTGCTTTTTCATTAGGGTTGGGGGTTGAGACAGAGCTCACTACGTAGCTCTGGCTGTCCTAGTACACCACCACATAGACCAGGCTGGCCTTGAGCTCACAGAGATCTGTCTGCCTCTGCCTCTCAAGTGCTGGGATTAAAGGCATATGCTACCACACCTGTAATGGACATTTACATTTCTGTAGAAATCTAGCTGCAGTATTGAAAAAAAAATGTATGTCTGGCATAATAACAACTAGAGGTCTAATACTGGTGCTTATTTTATCTCTTTTCTTGCAATATATAAAATAATTAAATTATCTATATTAATGACACATATAAAGAAAGTTACTAAAATGTCTTTCAAATCATTAAGATTAAAGTTTATTCTAATTGATTAGTAATTAAACAGACCCTACCAATTTTAAAAGTGCCATGAAGCATTCTATATTAAGCATATTTATTGAACTAGAAACCCATATTTTACTATACTGAATATAAATAATATTGGTTAAAAAAACAACATAAAGCTAACATAGAATTTTGGATGGTAGTTGGAAAACTAGTCTTTAGTAAATGTCCTAATTTTTTCATGCCTCTTATTCCATGTCTATACAGATAAGAATATCCAATATACTAAAGGAATGAAATGTAAGTATGGAGAATAGTCTTATAATTAGTAAGTGTTCGATTAAATTAACACTTTCACACAAGAATGGTAGTTAACAATGAGTTCATTTACTCTTAAGACTTAAGACTTATTAATTAATGTGTTTGAGTTTGGATGTGATATATATTCATATGATATATATAATATACTAAAATATATGACATATATCACACATATGTGATAAAAAATTATGTTATATAATTATGTTATATAGTATATGTATGTATATAATAAATATAATATTTTTGAGTAAAGGCAGTAAAAAGTAAGGAATTATTAACTGATAATAATACACAATTGTATTTTCTTCTCTAGAATAAATCTGATAAGGTCATAGACATCTTTGGTCATTATTACACTATTTGGTATATTCAAAATAAATATTTGTCAGAAAGGGATTAAACATTTATTAGAACACCATTAACAAAATATGCATGTTGTCTGTTGATCCTATAGTGACATCTGTTCTAAAATGGTATATGTTGTAATAGGTTTGCCTGCACAGTTCAGCTACTATATTTTCAAAATATAAGGATTTTATCATTCATAAACTGTCAATACATTTTTGTCTTTGATAATATCAAGTAAAGAAAATATGTATGTCCTACCTTTATAGCAGGCACTTAGTCTCAATAAAATCAAAATTTCCTGATGGGATTCAGCCAGTACTAGCAGGAGCTTTGTAGCAGTACTTCTTATGACTGGACTAGGAGTTGACAAAAGCTTGAAAAGAATTTCATCTAAAATAGAATGCAGGGCTTTTCCTTCTATTTTGAGTAAATTACCACTAATAGGATAGAATAAAAAAGCATAATTAATAATTCATATATTGTTATCACAACAAATTTAAAATAAAAGTTTTAGTAACTTAAATGATTGTGTGTGTATGTGTGCGTGGCCTAGTTCATGAAGATAGCCACCTTTTAAAGCATATAACTTGGTTCTAAGAATTTACATTCTAACATATTAAGCTAACTAACATTTCAGATTTCCTACTGTGGGCAGAAGACCATATTAGGTCCAATAGAGAATACAGAGTAAATGAAGGTCCCTTCTTTCCTCTCAGAGAAACTTGTTATAAAATTGAATATTAAAAAACTAAGATTAAACAAGTGCTTCTAAGCCTTCAAGGTGACAAATCACAAGACTGCAATAAGATTCAACAAATAAATGACAAATATGCATTTAATTTATAAAGAACATTTCATTTCCTTTGGCATTTTTTAACTATCATTTTGCATTACTATTGTGAACTTTTTGTTTTGCTGTTTTGTTTGGGCTTTTGTTTTACTGGCCTTTTGTTTGTTTTTATGTTCATTTCTGGTTTTTAGTGGGGGTTCTGTGTTTCTTGATTTTTTTCATTTTTAAAGAGAGAGAAAAAGAACATAAAGTTTGCTAAGTACTAGGGACAGGTAGGGAGGACCTGAGAGAAACTAGGAAAGGCAAAAAATCTTGATCAAGCCAGGCAGGTGGTAGTGGTCGTGGTTGTGGTGGTGGTAGTGCACACCTTTAATCCCAGCTCTTGGGAGACAGAGGCAGGTAGATATCTGAGTTCAAGGCCAACCTTATCTACAGAGTGAGTTCCAGGACAGCTAGAGCTACATAGAGAGACCTTGTCTTGAAAGGGGAAAGAAAATTAAAAATCAAAATGTATGTTTAGGTTTCAAGCCTGGGACAAATGGCAGAGGTGCCTATGTAACACATCAAAGCAGATGCTAGCTGCCAGGTTCTCTCTCCATTCCTCAGGAGATACCTGTTACAGGGCCCTCTTGGTTGGCATACCCCACGCCTACCCCAAACTTCTCCAACCTAGGGGCTGGGCTGCCCTTTCCTATATAATCCCTTTTGTCTACTCTTTAGGCATCAAGGCTGCTGTACCTGGTTCTTCTCTCCCTCCCCCTCCTCCCTCCTCCCATGGCTCAGGGTCATGTCCATTCTCGGCTCTCCCAGATGTCCCTGCCTGTGGCTATGCTCTCCCACATTCTACAATAAATCTTCTCCTCCACCATACCTAGAAAGTCATGTTCCTTTCTTTTCTACTTCTTTTTTTTCATTCAGTATTGTATGAAAAACAAATTGAAAAATGCAGTGTTAAAAACAGAACTTGTCTATATCATCTAACTTTGTAAGTTTATAGCATAAAGTTGTTCATATTACTCCTTTGTGATTTTTGAATGATAGTAAATGATATTATTCCTCTAAATTTTTACATTAGTTGCTGGAAGCTCTGTTTCTTTCCTAACCACTTTTGCTGTTGGTTCATATAATTCATTTTCCTTCTTTGGTTTAGAGTTCAGTTTTCCCTTCTTTTCCTAGTTTACTTATAGCAGAATTAATGTCAAGATTTGCGATTTTAAAATAAAAATTTTCTCCTAAGTATTGTTTGAATTGAGATGTACCTCAGAAATTCTCATGTTATTTTCACAATCTGTTTATTTAAAAATAATTTCCAGTTTTTCTTTCAAATTCTTCTTTGTCATGTATGTTACTTAGGTGTATTATTTATTACATTATTTAGGTACTTTTCAGAGATCTGCTTATCACTTATGTCCAACCTCATTCCAGTTATAGCCCAACTTTTTGTTATTTAAATCCTCTTAAGTTTATTGAGAGTTAAAGACACTGGATATGCCTTTTAGAAAATGTTCCCATATATTTAAAAGAAATGGGTACTTTTTTACATATATAAGTTGATTGGTATTCTACTGCATGTTTTAAGAGAACCCCTCTGTAGATCTCTAATATAATTCTTTCCTAGTATTTTGTCTCGTGAATTTTTGGCATCTTGTTTTCCTTAGATTCTCAGCTTTCTTTCTTTCTTTCTTTTTTTTTTTTTTTAAAGATTTATTTATTATATGCAAGTATACTGTAGCTGTCTTCAGACACACTAGAAGAGGGTGCCAGATCTCATTACAGATAGTTGTGAGCCACCATGTGGTTGCTGGGATTTGGACTCAGGACCTTCAGAAGAGCAGTCAGTGCTCTTAACCGCTGAGCCATCTCCTCAGCCCTTTATTTCTTTTCTTTTCTTTTCTTTTCTTTCTTTTTTTTGTTTTTGTTTTTGTTTTTATATTTAATTTAATTTATTTATTTCTTGAACTCAAACTTTCCTGCTATACGACATCCTAAAAACAGTACTAATTCAGGGCAGCTGTGAAGCTTTTTGTACAGTTTGGATCTCGAATGTACTCCCAAGGCTCACATATGCAAAGCTCAGTCTTGAGGAAGGAGCTATTGGGAACTGTCTGAATGTTTAAGGAGTGGGACATTACTGGGAGGCCTAGAGATTATTAGGGGCATAGTCCTTTCTCTCTTTTTGTTACTTCATGGCTATAAAGTGAGTAGCTTTACCCTGCTAACTGTTTTCACTGTGATACGCTGCCTCACTACAGGCTCAAACCAGAGGGCAAATAGTCCATGTACTGGAGGCTCCAAAATCATGAGCCAAATCAACCTTTTCTCTGTATAAATCTGTTATCTCACATAGTTTGTTACAATGACAGAAAGCTAATTACCCTAACCTTACTTACTCTCCCTAACCCCACTCCAGATCTTCATTCATACACTGAGTCACGTTCCGTTTATTAAGGAATTGATCCTTCATAATTTGTCTTTTTCTTTGCCCCTAATGGTCCAGTAAATTCATCCTTGTAATTCTATTTTAATCTAAAGTAGAAACAAAGGTCTGGTGATTTTAATTAAAAAAAAATATTTCCTATTACCATTGCCAAGACTTTATTACTTTACTTAAATTGTTATGGTTCTTCCTCATATTTTCCCCATTATTGGGCAAAAAATTTAGGATATTTAAGATCCAAGGGAAGTGTCCCACTCCTAGAATACCGCTACTCTTTCAATGTCTTCTTTATCTAGTTTTGTTCTCATCTTTTCTCCATTAGTAACCAGAGTAATAATACTGAAATGTAATCAGAACCATACTCATCTACTTAAGAAATCTTCCATTTTTTTGCCTTAAGATATGTTTTCGTAACATATATCAAGTTTCTTCAAAATGTGTTGGCTATAACTGATACTAAACTTTACATCCCAGCAGGATAAATCCTCTACTTTTCACCCACAGCATAATGCTTCTTTCTTGTCTGACTTTTGCTCATGCAGTTACCTCTGCCTAGAAATACTGCTTTTTCCTCATCCTCCCTGGACAATTTATCTTCAAAGTTTCATCTTGGGTTTTAACTTCTCCAGGATGTGTCTTCACTCAGTTTAGTTAGAATACAATTTTTAACATTTGTGGATAACATTAATATTGCAAATTAATATACCAAAATGTAATGACTTCTGTCTCAATACTCAACTGTCACTCATTGAAGACAAGATTATATCTGAATAAACATTGTAAACACTAGGAGAAACACAGTAATTCTGGTCCATGGGAGCTGATAAATAAACCCATATTCAAGTGAAAAAATGAGTAATTCCACTAAGTATATTCTTTCTGTTTGGATCCCAAGAAGTACCTATTACTTCTTTTATACTACTTTATAGCATATAGTATGATATTTAATCTGCTGCTTATTAAATATGTAAGTGAACATTTTTTACTGTGATCCCAATATTTTTCTTTAGGTGTTACACCAATTCTCTTTCTAAGCCTGAAATTTTCTATAGCTTTTAGATTATAAGTTGATAACAAATTTCTAATCTCTTGTAGTATTTTATATTACCTTTTACTAATAGTCAATCATAAGAGAACTTAAATTTTGCCGGGCATGGTGGCGCATGCCTTTAATCCCAGCACTCGGGAGGCAGAGGCAGGCGGATTTCTGAGTTCGAGGCCAGCCTGGTCTACAAAGTGAGTTCCAGGATAGCCGGGGCTATACAGAGAAACCCTGTCTCGAAAAACCAAAAAAAAAAAAAAAAAAAAAAAAAAAAAAAAAAAAAAAAAAAGAGAACTTAAATTTCATGTGTAAGTCATATGTAGTAGATTTTGACAAGCTGTAATAAAATTAGTAATGTTCCTGATTAAAACTTGTGTAAATTAAGTCACCTGTTGATCTGTAGTATATTCTGTAGCAGAGTCATGACTGTAGCTCCTATCTGAACATTCTCAGTTTGCAGTAAGTGTAAGAAATGATCACTCTGCAGTACTAAAAGAATAGAGAGAAAAAGAAATGTTAAAGATTTTATAATAACCTAAGTAAGAATTTGTCTTTTTTAAATCAAATGAAAGTTTGATCATTTCTGCTAAACTTCTGGCATTGAATGCCCTATAATGAAGATTTTTATAGATGCAAGCAGTTTTAAATGACCATAAGTAAGAGTCATTCATTTTTATGAAGTTAGTTATAGTCAAATGAGTCATCTATAAATACCAAGCTAAATTTTTATTATTATTTCTTTTAAAATGAATATAACATCTCCTAAATCTGAATCTTTTTTCTAGCCATGAGTTTCACTGAATAAAATTGTTCCTAGGTTTATAATTTTTAGGTTCCATTAGCCAGTTACAAAAACTTGGTGTTCAATGTCCTCATAAGTTGCTTAACATCTGTCCTGATCAGTTTTGTGTCAACTTGACATAAGCTAGACTAGTCAGAGAGGAAGGATCCTCAATTGAGAAAATGGCTCCACAGGATCAGGCTGTAGGGGCATTTTTAAAATTAGTAATTGATGTGGGATGGCCTAGTCTGTCATGGGTGAGGTCACTCCTGCTCTGGTGGTTTTAGCTTCTATAAGAAAGCAAGCTGAGTTAAATCACATGGAGCAAGTCAGTAAGCAGCACCCCTCCATGACCTCTGCATTGGCTCCTGACTCCAGGTTCCTGCCCTTACTTCCTTCAATTATGAACAGTGATATGGAAATATAAGCCAAATAAACTCTTTCTTCCCCATGTAGTTTTTGGTCATGGTATTTCACCACAGCAATGGTAACCCTAACTAAGACAACCTCTCATAATCTTCATTTCATCATCTGTGAAATTAGAAATAACTCTCTTAATAGGCAAAGGCATAATGTTCTAGAAAAGATTATGTTCCCAATAAATGTCAGTTTCTGTTCCTTACATCAGTTGAGTGACAAGATTAATTAAAAATAAGGACAGATATGTTATAAGCTGGCCCGTGGAACACTACTATAGCTTTCTATTTGTTCTTTCCCACACCAACACCTGTTCTTCATTTATACTTATAGCCCAATTATTCATTACATATCATTTTATAACAGCATGGAAAAAAACATAATTCTGTTTTATATTGTTTCTTTAGTAGTTAAAAGTAAAATCCCTGTAATTACAATAAGTGTATTTTCTATTTGTGTCATACTCTTACTAATGACTCTAGAAATAACCAGAAATTTACTAAAATTATATGGCATGTAGTTCATAAATTTTCCTTTTTCTTTGTTAGAAAAGGACCTATCAATTTTTTAATATTTTTGTAATATAAAATTTAAAGATCCTTAAAAACAGACAGGATAATGTAATGATTCCCCATGAGCAAGTCAATAAATTTTAACCATCAATTCATGGCCAAACTTGTGTTATTTATGCTCTCATCTGCTTTCATTGTAGGTTGAAACAAATCTAGGCCATCAGATTATTTTATCCATAAATATTGCAATATAGCCTGGAAATAAGAATGACAAACAAAAAAGCATAACCACTATATCCCTTAATGAAAACTATCTCTTAATTTCATCAAAAAGCCAGATAAGATTTCCAACATATAAGTGGTTTGGGAATTTTAAAATTTGTTTTAATTAAGGTTCTAGTAAAATCCATGAAACATGGTTATCTTTCAAAAAATCAATTATTCTTCCATTTTTACTTTTTTTTTTGTAATTTATTCAGAAAACAAAACCATGTAAATTGTCCTCTAGTTTCTGCAGGTTTAATTCTGTCATTGTATTCCTGAAGTGTAATTTGTTTCTTTGCTTTCCTCTAACTTGGTAGTTGGCAATAGAGGATTGAAATGGTGGAGATTTAAAATTGTGGTTTTGAATTTTATCTGTGATATTATGATAATGCATTGGAAGTGTTTAGCTGTTTCTTTTTAAAGCTGTTGACAGGGATAGGTAGCTAATTCCTACATCTGCGTATTCATGAGAGATTGCAAAATAGATGCTACTCTTTCATGCTTTCTTCATCAATTTATGGAATCCTTTCACATAGAGGAAAATTTCATTGATGTATATGGTAGAATAAAAGTTAGATTTACATTCATTTTTGTTCAAAAATAATGTATTCTCCGGCAGACTTCAACAGCAACATTTAGTGTGTTAAACTTACTACACAACTTTTAGCTGGTGTATTAAACTTATAACTCAACTTTTCTTTATTTGGCTAGCAGAAGCCTTTTAAATTAAAATAAAAATTCCTCTCCTTATCTGTTGAGCCAGCTCATCAGTCCTAGTAGAGGTCTCTTTGTGTTGGCTTCTGAGTCCTTTTAAAACTGATAAAGTTTAATTGCTTCCTTTACATCTGGTATTTAAGACACTTCAAGTTTATTTGTATACACTTTCTATCCCAGGCCTACAGGTCAGTAGCTTTCTTCATAGGTGTGAAACATTTTACATGGAAATAATATTAAAAATATTTCAATATATACATTTGGTTTTTTGCTCAGTAATTTTATAAACATTTAATAAATTTTTATAACTATATTATGGTTTCACATTAATCCTAGATATACTATCAATTTATTATAGTTCTTTTCAAAATGGAATATGGCATTTTAAAAAATTACTCAAGTATTCTCTTTCTCCTTTATATGCCTTTATATCAAGGCAAGTCTAAAAACCTTATATTTTTTGGTTAAAAAGTCTTTAAATTGGGAATTTGTAACAATGGTTGATACATATTATAGGAAAAAAAGATAATACTTTAAATAAAAAAGTATTTAGTCACTCACTTAGCTAAATGGCTACAACTACCAAAAGTACTAGTTACACTAATATCAAAGAGGTAGCCTTTAGAAAGTGGTAAATGGTATGGATTACAATTCCTAGGAATGTGCTTTTTATACTTAAAAGAATTATGTGACTCTTTACATGCATGAATGATTCTGAAAGGATATAGAATTAAAGATTCAACAGTGAATATCTGGGAAAAAAAAAACCCATGGTATAGCATTTATGTAATGTGAAAACTTTTTAAAGAGTAAGAATTCTGTCATGATTATCATAAAAGAGTACAGTTTTAGTCCTATGAAAACAGAAAATTAAGACATATTTATAATTTTCAATGTAAAACAATATCCAATAAAAGAACTTTAAAATTTGGTAAAATGTTATAACAGCCTGTCCTTTCAGATTATGAGTGAAACTCTATTTACTCTGTATATGAGAATTTCTCTAGAAATCTAAAGCTAAATTTAGAACACTAACTGTAATTTAAAAAAAAATTACTTTCCTAAACAGTTCAAATTTAAATTAATCCATCTCTCAGATTTTCTAAATATATAAGAAAGTTATATTTCAGGAATAGTTCCTTTAATTGGGCATTTATAAATCAAATGCTGCATGATATTAGTTATATTAAGCAGTATTTCTTTCTTACCATTCTGTATGAGTTGAACATGACCTCCCAATAGCCAGAAGAGAGAATCAGTCACAATTTGGAAAAAATGTAGTAATTTATCTTGCTCTTCACCCTTAATACAAAAGATAAGACCAATTTACTTTTCTAATCTACTTTTCTTAAGAAAAGACTTCTCCAGAGTCGTCAGCAGACTTGATTTCTGAATTCAATAGCTATTTAAAAGTACCTGATTTTCTGTGCTTTGTTTCTTCATTTGTGCAACCTGCGGTTTTAGTATATGAACTCTCCTAATTCATAGTAATTACCCAGACAAAACAAAAACAAAGTAAGTAGCTTACGAATTACAGATAGATACACTAGAACTTAATACTTGATACATCAGAATGATTTGTGGAACTTTTAAACAACCTCTCTGCACATATCCAAATATACAGAATCTCAATTTCCAAAGCTAAAGTCCAGACACCTGTATTTTCAGTGAGGTGAGTGATTTCATTATATAGCCAGGGTTAAAAAACCCTGGTAATATGAAAATGTAAGCATGTTAGGCATTATTAATAGAATTTTCCAGTTCTAAGTCTCTATTCTAATACTTTATGAGAGCAGAGAGCATATGATTTACTGCCCATTATAATTCACTATCTACAATTCTGATGTATAGTAAATGTTCCATTAATTAATATATACCAAGTAAATAAACAATGTCTTTTGCTGAAACTAATCTTGTAAAAAGGTGGTAATAGTGCCACAACAGGAGACGAAACAGATTCCATTGACTATATCTGTCATTTGCTGACTTTATAACTTTAATGTAAAGTTGTATAAATCAATTCAGATCCTGAATGTTTCTACTGTACCATAAAATTGATAGCAAGAGTTAAAGCAAGCAAACAAAGCACACATTAACTTAAATAACTTGTCTTTTCCTATAAAACCACCAAACTTAAAAAGTGTCACATTAAACTATGATTCCTTAGTCTAGTAAATTGCTTTTCTAATTTCATCCAAAGATACAATGAGAAAGGGCACCATACTTTTTTGTTGTCAATTCCAAAGAAAGATCCTATATTTCTAGATGTCCAAACTATACTTTAAAAGCCAATGATGATGTTAATCATTAATTTATAACCCCTGACTCATGTTAACAAAATTTGCCATTAAAACATTTCTAAGTTCTTGAATAGGTATTTTTCTCTTTTGATATGGATTCAAAAAAATAGTATGTAGCTTGGGCTAGAACATCTAATATATGTCCTACCATATTTTATACTACCCACAAACTATCAAATTCTTAAAAATTTTCTTGAAAGCTTCCAAGTAGGCTAATGGCCCCCAAAATTCCAGATGTAGAATATATGATCTCTGAGTTAAATCCTCTGCCAACAATATTTCTTATATTTGAACTAGCATATTGTCCATATTGTTAAATTTCTCATTGAACTCCATTCGTTTTATTTTTAATATGTATGAGTGTTTTTCCCTACATGTATATATATGCATCACATCTAAGGGTTGCCTGAGGAGGCCAGAAGAGGACCTCGTCAATTATAGGAGGTTGTGAGCTACCATATTTATTTGTTTTAAATTTTGAGACAGGGTTTCATTACCTGGCTGACCTGGAATTCTAAACGGACCAGACTGGCCTCAAACTTCCAGAAATCAGCCTGCTTGACTTGTGGTAAAGAAATACTTCTCTCACAAAAAGCCTCCTTTTAGCAAGGTGTAATGATGGAATCTATGTTTCAGCAATCAAAAGACTGAGGCAGTAAGATTGTGAGTTGAACATTATTTGCATAGTGAAGCTCTATCCTAGGGGAAAAATGGGGAAAAAAAACTTTCTATCTCAATTGGTCTTTCTATCTCTATTCTTTCCTATGCACATTACATTTCTGATTATGTTATATACATAAATATACCTGTCTTGTGCTGATTTTCAGGTAATTCATTCAGTAGCCCAGGCTGGCTTGGGACTGAGCACCCGTACTGAATCAACTTCCTAAGACCATGAGCCATTTCTAGTCTATAATTCTCTTAATGGCTAATTAGGAGTTGCTATAAACTATATGAGCTTGCAGTTTTCTCAACAGAATTGAGTTTATATGAATGTCAGAATGAGACTATTGACTAACTTCTTTAATATTCAAAATAAAACTATTCTTTTTTTAAAGTAAAGGTTTACCATTATCATATATAATCATTCCATATGCCATAGAAGACCTTAAATTACCTAAATATTATAAAATATCCATTATTAAACTTTCTCTCATCTTTCCTCTTCTATTATCCCTAGCCTCTGGCAACCAGTTTTCAAGTCTCAACTTCTAGGAGATGAGCTTGTTTTAGATTCTCTATGTCATTGAATTCATACAGTATGTGACTTTCTAACGTGGCCTACTTCACTTCCTTCTATGGTATTGCAAATGACAGAAATCTGACCTTTTTATTTCATTATTTATGCACTGACTGCTGATATTTAGGTTATTACTATTTTTGACTATTGTAAATAGTGCTGCAATAAACATAGGAGTAAAGATGTTTTGATATTAATCTCACTCCTTTTAAATAAATATAATAAGTCTAATAGTATAATTACTGCATATAAATGTTGTTTAACTAACACACATAATAAAAAAAATTGTGAGTGGAATTAAGGAGGTAGAGAGATGGCTTAGTGGTTAAGATCACTGGTTGCTCTTTCAGGGGACCTGGGTTTGATTCCAATCACCTGCATGGTAGTTCATAATAAATGAAGATGAGAAGTCTTTGGTATTCAAATTGGAATCTGAATTCCCTGCTGGGCCATTCTAGGCTAGCTTAATTCAACTAACTCAAAAAGAACTGAAGATGAAGAAATTCTCAAGTTCTGGTCCTATTTCTACCCTCAGAGTTAGGACTGAGTTCTGAGCATAAATACACTCAAGGTCTGACTGTGAGCACAGTGAGACAATCTTGAAATAATCATTTAAGGTCAGGTCAAGCTGGTTAGAGGAAGAATGGGCACCATAGATGGGAAACTGATAAATTAGTTATATGATTGATTTAGTCATCCACAAGAATGGAAGCAGAAGCTGCCAATACCATCCAACAGATAAAGGACATGACTACCTTAATAAGCTAAGTAAATTCCTAATGATTTCTCATTAGGCAGGATTCTTTGCTTATACAGCATACATAGTGTTCTATACTATGAAATATGAAAATAGATCTAACAGGCTTGGACACTTAAGAGTGGTAGAATACAAGGTCTTCAAAAGTGTGCTTCTCATGATGAAAAGGCCTTATTACAAATTCAAAACATATTATGGCATTTGCTGCTGTTCTAAGGTGTGGTCACAGATTACATTTTCAAAGTCTGATGTGCTGATGCGGCACTTCTTTACAGAAAGTAGACTAGATGCAGAGCATTCTTCGATACTAGAATACTGATTTCCTTACACACAGCCTGTATTTTGCCCAATAGCTCAACAATCTGAAGATCTGAAAAAGGTACTTGATAAGGCAAAGAATCATTTTCTCCATGATCTCCTCTTCCCTCTTCCCCTCCCATCCTCTCTCTTTCTCTGTATATAAACATTACATAAAATATAAAGGTATCAAAATATTATATAGTTCCCTTAAAGTATGTACAACTTTGTGTGTCAACTAAAAAATAAAAGCTATGGTCTAACTAGCCTGAAGTGTCAGAAATTAAAAGTCTAGAATGAAGTGATGCCATGGATATAAGTATATATGCATGTTTCCTCACATTAAGTGGTAAGACAAACTCTTCAAAAATCATACAGTATTCTTTAGCTAACATCTGCAATTTTTCTAATGTAGAGAATAAGTTTTGGTTGTAATTTTTAGCTAAAGATGCTTAAATTCACTACTCTACTTGTATGTTCAGCCAGATATAGCATATTTGAAAAATGACAGGGGACAGCTTAGGAAGGGATAGATATGACATACATCCTAGTAATTCCAGTGCTGAGGAGGCCGAAACAAAAGGACTGAAACTCTTGAGACCTGCAAAGCTATACACTGAATGTGAAGCTAGCCTGAGCTATACAGTGAAACTTTGTTTCAGGAAAAAAAAAGAAAGAAAGAATGAAAATTATTTGGCTATATAACACTAAACATATACCTTAGTTGCATTGATGAAACATGTTTGCAATCGTCTCCCCAGGATAAGAAAATTTTCAGCAGCTGATGGAAGTAACTCTTTGTAAAATTCTTCTCCATCTTCTCCTGGCTCTAAGCCCACACAGCAATGGCTGAAATAAGAGTATAACTTTGTGTTAATAATAAATATCATTTGAATATTCTAACTTCCATAGGCATTGTGCCTTAATGAGAACCTTAAGTGTCATTCTTTTGCTGACAATCCAATTAAAAAGTTGCTAGAAAATTTCAGCTAAGGAACTAATCTGTGAAATGGACCTTGCTTGCATTTAGTTCCAGAGTTCACAAATCCTGAAAACAAATATGCTGATTCTTTAAGAAATGAAAGATATACCTAGGTGATGGTATATGTCTTTAATCCCATACCCTAGAAAACAAATACAGGAGGATCTCTGTGAGTTCAAGGCAAGCCTGATTTACATAATCAGTTCCAGATCAGCCAAGTTTACACAGTGAGACCCTGTCTCAAAAAAAGAGAGAGAAAGAGAGAGAGGGAGAGAGAGAGGGGGAGAGAGAGAGGGAGAGAGAGAGAGAGAGAGAGAGAGAGAGAGAGAGAGGTGTCAAGGGAAGGGAGAATGAGGGAGGGAAGAAGGGAGGACAAAAGGGAGAGAGAAAAGGAAAGAGACCAAAAGAATATAAAAGATGCTTGGTTTACAATCAAGAAAAATGAGAGAAGTTTTCAGGGAATTGTCCATCACCCTAAAGGCAAAGAATACCTTGACTGTTTAATTCATGTTAATTTCTATTAACTGATGTATTTTAGAATCTAATAGCTAAAAATATCTAGGGTGAGGTTAATCGTCAAGGAAGAAAAATAAGAAAATCAAACACTCTAGTTTCTCTTTAAGACCCACAAATTATGATTGTTTATTCCTTATATCAGAAGGGAAAACAGTAAAAGTATTAACCTATCTGTAGTAAGAACATTTTATAATACACAATAAAGAAGAAAAAGCCCTTCATAGAAAATTTATCTTCTTAAAACTATACATTAAAGCTAATCCCTGGATATGAGTTGAACATATTCAGAAATACCAATAATAAAAGTACTTATATAGTAGTCTTATACCAAAAAGAGCCTTCGACACAAAAGTAGATATTAGTATGGTAAGTAATCACTATTGACTAAATCTTTTCAACAAAATGTGTACACACTGATAAACAATGACAATTACAAATTGAGCATGTTAAAAACCTCATTGGCTAATACTTGCTATCAAGTTTTTACTTTCTCTTTAGTTTTTATACTTAATTACTCAGCATATCTATATGAAAGACAGCATTAATAATAGTAATATTCAACCAATATTGTCATAAACTAGCATATATCATCAAAACAAAAATATAAGCTTTTATTTACTTATGTTTAATCAATATTGAAATAATCTTGAAAATTAAGTATAAAAGAATAGTACATAAATTTGTTAACCTTTTTCATAACTGCATACTTTGAATTAGGCCTTTATGTAATAAGAAAGTAGAATGAAGCAATTTAGAAAGTTAGGATCTAAGACAGAATAGTGTAAGTATGAAAAAAATCTCTCTCCTGTGAGGATAGTTCATTCAAAATCAAATGGGGTGTGACTGGAGAAATGGCTCACAGTTAAGAGCATTTGCTACTCTTACAAAATACCAGAAGTCAAATTCAGAAACCACGTGCTCTTCTGGTCTCTATGGGTACCTGTACTTATGTACACATACCCACATACAGATACTGACATATACACATAATGTTAAATAATAAATTTTATAAAATCAAATGCAAGTAGGAAGAAGATTAACTCAGGTACTGAGAACACTTTATCCTTTATCATCTTTTAAAAATATCTTGAGCCGGGCATGGTGGCGCACACCTTTAAACCCAGCACTCAGGAGGCAGAGGCAGGCAGATTTCTGAGTTCAAGGCCAGCCTGGTCAACAAAGTGAGTTCCAGGACAGCCAGGGCTATAAGAGAAACCCTGTCTCGAAAAACCAAAAAAAAAAAAACAAAAAAAACAAAAAAAACCTTTATCTTTCTATTTTTAACATGGCAGTAGGAAGGTAAATGCTGCTTCTAAATTTCATGTACAGGATTTGGGCTCCCTATTAAATGCAGTTTAAATAGCAATATCACCACAAATGAAATGACGTTTCTATACTTCTTCTTCTACAGTTCTTTGTTACATACTTTCATTCTGTCACCTATTCACTGTGTTTGTATCAAGTATCACTGCTACTCAATCTCTACTGTAAGTTTCCCAAGTACAGAGCTTTAATTTCTTCAAATATTTCTGAGTCAAAAAGAATACATTAGTTAAGTGGGACTCAAGTGGCAAACAAACGACATAATCATGTGTAAAGAAATCTTAGGACAATCAATTGCACCTGAAGTTACAAACAATTGTAATAGCATACAGTGTGAAAGAAAAGTACAATCAAACATATAGGAGATTCCAATTCTTAATAGAATGACAAAAAAATAATTATTGGAACTTAGAACAAGCTAAACTGTTTGCTTCATTTTACCTTAGTATCTGTGTAAGCTGGGAAATTGTAGACCAACCACCCTGGATTCGAGAAGAATCTTGACTGAGGACCAATAGGCAATACTGAATGAGGTCATAACAATATATATCTTGTTTAACTTTCTTTAACTCTGAGCTTCCCAAAGGGGTGTTGTTTATTATTTCTAAGGAAAAAGAAAATAATATATACTTATTTTTGCTCAATTCATCTAAAAGATACTTGTATTTATATGTTGTTATTTAAAATATAGCAAAAAAATGTTATTCCACAGTGTTAAAGTTTTTCCAAATTAGAAACTAACATCGTGTCATGACAGAACTAGTATTTATTTAATGTCTTTCTTAACTATAAAAGTATTTTCTTACCTTTTAACTTCAGTAATATAACAGGGACATTTTGTTCAGGACTTTTTGCAACTTCAGCAGCTAAAGACAAGATCCTTGGGTCTGTACTGGCTGGCTTCATTTTTTCTACCACCTATGCTTAAACATAATAATAATTTTTAAAAGATCAAATGTATTAAGAATCAGAAATTATACCAGCTTCACATTTACCCTCTCTATGCAACAATTTTAAGATAGACTTCATACAGGAGAAACATACTGTACAAAGAGTTCATATGGCAGGCTTAACTACAGCCTTTTCTTCAAAGGTCATTTTACAAGAGTGGCTATTGGCTATTAACTAGAATGTGGATTTCAGAAGGATTTTTATTGCTCTCTTATAAGCTTGGATCACTGTGCCAAAACTGTTATAAATATAATGGTTGTGGTAAATAAACATGTTTTTCTTTTAGATTCTGAGAATTCTGATATTTGCTTTGTCTGATTTTCAATACTTTATAAGATACCTGAGGCATTTTACAAAGAGGTTTATTTGGCTCACAGTTCTGGAAGTTCAAGGGCGTTATGTCAGGGCACTGGCTTCTGGTAAAGTTATCTTGGCTTTCCTATATTACAGATGGTATGATAGCATGGATAGAAGATATATAGCACACAAGACCTGAGAGAGACTAAGGAGGGGGCAGGCCTTTTTATAACAGTCTTCTCTTAAGGACTATCTAAACTCTTACGAAAACTTTATCAATTCTTTTGAGGATGGTGAGCCCAATGATATAATAACTTTCCACTAGGCCTCACCTCTTGATAGTTCCATTACCTCTTAGTATTGGCATAAAAAACCAATCTTTCAATATAAACCAGTAAAAATTCTGGTCACTGAATGTCTAATAGGCATCTCTAGTAGAAAATACTTCACAGGTGTGGTCACAACTGTTTTCCTTAAGAAGTTATGTGTACCCTGTAATTCTACTGGAAGTGGTCTTGGAAGACTGTGCCTGGTTTCCTGTGGATTGTATCCTATATGATCTTTTCACTTTACTGACTTTGCTTTACATATCTTCACTATAAATTACAGCTACAAATAAGACAATATATGTGTTGAATCCTGTGAGCCCTTCCACCTAATCACCGAACCTGGAGATGGTTTGGAAAACTCCAAATACTAGACCTGAGAAATGTTATGAAATTATAACAAAATTAAAAATTACTTATAGTCTATCAATTATAAAAATAAAAAGTCCACACCTCAATTTTTAACTAGAGCTTTTCTATATAAGTCTATATAGTTTTCTATAAAGTTTTTTACTAAAACTTATCTTTTTTGAAGCTCAATAGTATCATTAATATAAAACATATTTTAATTAATAAATATAATGTATTTATTATGAAGTAAGAACTGTGCTAAGTGCATTATTTTATCCTTACAATGGGGTTATGAAATAGTTACCATAATCATCTCAAATGTGCATTTAAGAAAAATAAAACTTAGCTGGATATAGTGGCACATGCCTTTAAATCCCAGCACTTGGGAAACAGAGGCAGGTGAATATCTGTGAGTTCAAGACGGACCTCTACATAGTGGGTTTCAAGACAACCAGAACTATAATGAGATCCTCTTCTTGAGTAAAATATAAATCATTAATAGACAAATCCACTGAAATTATTTTAAAGAAAGCCCAATAAAATTCCTAGCATGTAGAAGATGTAAAACTTTCCTAGAGAATGCTGTCTTCTTACTCTTTCCAATGTCTACATTATCCTGTTCTTTGTAAGAATTCATCAAAATACATTTAAACATCCCCTTCACTGGTGGCCATTCAGATTGCAAATTACTTTATACAATATGGTAATAAAATCAATGTGAAAGTATACATCCACTCACTTGTGCCACTGAACAAATCCCTCTTGACATTAGATGGCCACAAAGTCAACCACCTGGGTTTCTCTAAACCAGTGTTTTCATCTATGAACATAATAGCCATTCTTTGTCTCTAGACTTCAAATTTTATAAGACATTCAGCAATGATAAGTCTAAAAATATGAAAGTATTGCTGAACCCAAAATAATTATTTAGAGTGCATTGTATTAACTCATTTAACCACCTCAACAATTCTAAGGAATGACATTATTTTTTATATAGCTATTATTATTTCCCAATTCTAATGATAAACACATTTGTTTGATTTGCTTGCATAAAAATCACATTGAGAGTATGAAGCTGACGTACAAGCCTAGAGATTCTGGCTTCAGAACCTTCGTACATAAATACATTGAACAGTCTCTCCTTGTACCTTTAAAGGGTAGAAGGCAAAACATGATCACCCAGCCACCTGGAAAAATAAATTGACAAACCTATTTAAGGTAGAAGTGCTGAAAGCATAGTCTGATGCCACAGTTAACCTGAAAGATCACCTGAGGGGGCTCACTGTAGACTTTCTCTGAAGAATCCTCTAATACAAAGCACGCGCTTTCTCCTACTTCATAACAATTTCGTGAGGTGGGGGGGGGGGGGGAATTATCAATCAATTGACGCTCTTACCCTACTGCTAGATGGATCTCTGAGAAATCAAGAGTTCCAAGGCCGCGCTCTTCAGTGCTTCCAGGAATCACTACGACAGAAACAAACGTACAGCAGTTACTCCTAACCCTAGGCTTCTCGGTCGCCTCCGGAAACGCTGCCTCCTCAGGTCCTAACCCTGGCGGGAAAAGCCTGTGTCTTTAAAGGGTTAAATAAAAAATAAAAAATAAATAAATAAATACGAAAAGAAAGACGAAAAATAAATAAATAAACGGTCCTCAAAGGTAACTGCGCGGCTTCCAGAGGTTTCCAGTCTGGTCACATCACCTGAGGGGGCGCGGCTGGGGTTCCAGACCCGCCTCAGAGCAGCTAGGCCTCAGGAGGCCCCAGGCCCGGGCCCGGCCGCCACCTCTCGCCAGGCGTCCGTTTCCACACCAAACCTGCGGGCCCGGCGCGCAGGAAGCCCACGCTCCCGTAACCAGGCCCCGCCAGGCAGTTCTGCCCTGGGTGTCTGGCGTCCGTGCTTCCCCGCCCCCCTCTAGGGCCTTTCCTCCATCCCAGGCGCCATCTCGGGTCTGTTACCTCATCTCTTTTCCCGCGTCCGTCCACCTCAGGGCCCCGACCCGCACAGCGTACCTCAGCGTGGCGGTCTCCGCCGAGCTGTGTGCGTCGCGACGCGGGAAGGGGGCTAGGGGCGGGGATGGTGGCCAGGGGCGGGGCGGGGCCCGGGGCGAGGGGCGGGGCAGGTGTCTCCAGACAGCCAATCAAGACTCGGGGCGCTCCAAGGGGAGGCCGCACGGGTCTGGAGGCGAACCGAGGCTGCCCCCCGGGCACCGAGCTCAAGCTCGCGGCCAGTGCAGCTGTTCCAGAAGGCTGTGGCGGGGGACGGCGAAGGCCAAGAGGGAGGCAGAGGACGAGGATGAGTGGACCAGCCGGACTCTCATACCTGGACCGTCGCGAGCGGGTTCTCAAGCTAGGCGAAAGTTTCGAGAAGCAGCCGCGCTGTGCTTTCCACACCGTGCGCTGTGAGTGCAGACTGTCCGGGGTACCCCCGGGTTCCTCCTGGGATGGGGGGAGTGGCATGGAGACAGACTCCTCAGGATTCTGTAATTCTGTCCCGCTGCTCTTTGCTCCCCGGGAGACCGGATGGCACAGTGATCCACTACCCAGTTGCCAGCCTCTGTGCAGGCACCTGGCGTCCCACAAGTGTAGGAGAACTCTGGAAGGGTTTAAGTGAGACTGACAGACTGGAGAGGAAGCATTGTGGGACGATCTGCACGGGTGACTGTGGAGACTAGTGTGACAAGTGGATGGAGCAGAGTTGGAAAGGTGACAGACAGATGGAACAAAGGACCGAATGCAGGGCAAAAGTGATGTGTAGAGGCCACAAGGACATTTCTTCCCCATTCTGGCTGATGCGGGTTCCCGTTTAGTTTGTTCCTGGGGAGAGATTGTCAGCTGTCTCAATCGTTTGTATCTCTTTTCGATCTCAGATTTCATGGTCAACTAAGTAATTACTGATTATCAAAAATTGAAAGGTGTTTTTTTTTTAATCTAGTTTCTGTACTTTAAAATTTTACCTCCTAATGATTTCTACCCTTTGGGTCTTTTTTTCCTCTGTGATCTATTTTAGTAGGTTATCTCTAATATTGTTGAAAAAGAGGTTATAATGAGCCTTTTCGTTTTAGTAATTAAATGAGATGCCAGTACAAAAAATATAACTTAATTTTGTATGTAAAACTTCTTTTTTGCATAATAGGCCGCAGAATTCTAGAGCATAAGGGAAAGATCACTGAGTCGTGACCTTGTGTGTGTGTGTGCGTGTGTGTGTGTGTGTGTGTGTGTCAAATTGTAGATTTTTTTTTCACATCTCTTTTGCATCCCAGCTCCTCTTTACTGTCTGATTGTCCTACATTCTCCACCATTCTTTCCCTTTCCTTACAAGGTTTATATTCTGAAAAACACTCATTTAAAACTCAGTCTTCAAAGTTTAAGTTGTAGACAATTCAGCTATAATAACTCAGAATAAATGTAGGAAGAACCAATAGGTATAACCTTCTATTGATTATATTCAAGCTTTATAAAAAATGCTGCATTAAGCAAAAATATCATGTTTTGGTGGAATAAATGACAGAAGTTTACCAACAGAACTTCAGTGGTGCCCCTTGTTTATTTTCCTCTGGATTACCATCCAGAGTTCCCCACAACAAAACAGGAGTGTTGTGCAGCCATAGACTCTCTCCCTCTCTCCCTCTCTCCCTCTCTCCCTCTCTCCCTCTCTCCCTCTCTCCCTCTCTCCCTCTTTCCAAAAGCAAGGTACTGTTCTTATCTGACCTCTCAATGCCCCTTTCCCAAGTACCATTGTCCTTTTCCTCTTCCTTCTTCTCAGGTATGCAGTGATCTTTTGTTTTTCAGTACAAAGTTTAAAGTTACAAAAATGTTATTTAGTGATAGATATGTTTATTTTTTATGTATATGTGTGGGCCTGAGTCTATATATACACATCATATTATGCAGTGCCCTCAGAGACCACAAGAGAGCCTCAAGTCCCCTGTAAGTAGAGTTAACAGTGGTTATCAGTGTCCTGATGCTGGTGCTGAGAATGACCCAAGTTCTCTGCAAGAACAGCCAGTGGTGCTTTTAACTGCTGAACCATCTCTCCAGTCCCTCAATGTATATATTTTTACAGCTTAGATATGGATTCTCTTCCTGCAGATACAAATCTAAAATTAAATGAATGAAATACAGTTTTTGAAAAGTGCCTTGCAGGTGTTTCTAAGACTTTTATTTATGGGTTCTTTGATTAATTACAGTGTTAGAACTCAAACCCAGGGCCTTGTACATACTAGGCAAGTGCTCTATCACTGAGCTACATCCCCGGCTTTACAAAAGTTGTTGAAAACATATTTTCCAAATTAGAGTCAGATAATGGAGCCACAACAATGACAATAAACAAGCATATGCAAAAAGACAATGAATAATGACAAGCACAGACTGAACAAGCTTAGACTCCACGCTTAGTCCTGCAGAAGACTTTTAGAAAAGTACTGTCTTCCCCCACCCCATTCAATTAAGTATAATATTATACAGAATCTTTTTAGGTTTATTTGAACAGGTTCATTTCCAGTGTCCTCTCAGTCTCAAAAACCCATTAAGGAATGGAAACTATATAATATAGAATTTGACATTTATGCAGAGCAGGTGGACCTAATTTAAACCAAACACTCAAGCCAATGTTATTTGAGATTAAGTATTGTTTTGCTTCATATATGGGATAAACCTTGCCTGTCTTTTATATGAATGCTTCAGAAACCTGTCTGTGAACCCTGAACTTCACCAAACCTGTGTATAATGTGACTTTGAGAACATTTCTAAGCTTTCAACCACAGTATTCATAGGTGAAAATGGTAATATCTATCTTTTGGATAGATATAACATTAAAAAAGTAACACAGTATTTAGAACATGGAAAAGAATAAATAATAGCCACCATTAGTTTTTATGAGTTCTATTCAATTATGTATGTGGAGTATTAATGTATGCAACTTGCTTAAATGTAACAATGGCAACATTTAGCAACAAAGATTCACTACAGAGAGCTTCAATAACTCATTAGAGTTAATTTTGGATTTGGGCTACCACCAGCATTATAATTTATATCTATGTAAGAGTTAATAATTAGTAAATCTCCTGTTTCAGTGACACCATTTGTTATTGTCACAGGAGCTAATAAGTAGTGACAACAGAAAGGTCATCTTCTATTCAAGTGGGTCCACTTACCAGAAGTAGTAAAGCTTTCCTGTAAGTAAATATCAGAAAACACACTAATTTAAACTAGGATTTGATGGCGTTGATAGTTACAGTTCCTTTACCAGTGTGGAGCTTGACATCCTTTCCTTGTTATGATGGATTGTACTCTCTAAACAGTTAACCAAGGGACTTAGCAATTAAGGAAGGGACTTGCTGCTTTTCCAGAGGACCTGGGTCTGTCTGGTTCTGACTACCCACATGGCACATACATCTATCTCTAACCCCAGTTCCAGAGGATCCATTGGTCTCTTTTGTCCTCCTTGGGCTCCAATGCATGTATACATGGAAACAAAACATACATAAATGTATACATACATATATACATACATACACAATAAAAATAATTAAAACAAACCTACCCAGTGAGCCAAAATAATTCTTAGTTGCTTCTGTCACTATCTGTTCACAGTCATGAGTAATACATTGTATATATTATAAAAATTGATATTTGTATCTATTTTTAGATGACTTCAAACCTGCTTCTATTGATACCTCTTGTGAAGGAAATCTTGAGGTTGGCAAAGGTGAACAGGTGACAATAACTCTTCCAAATATAGAAGTAAGTAGTTCTCTATATGAAGATGAAAGAGGTCTATTCTAAAGGATTTCCACTAAATATCAATGAAAATATTTATACCATTCATATAATGATGGTTGGCTAAAATGATGAATATTATACATAGGAAGTAAAATCAACTTTGGCTGAAACAATTTTTTTTTTTGAGACAGGGTTTCTCTGTGTAGCCCTGGCTGTCCTGGAACTCACTCTAATGAGTTGTTGAAGCTCTCTGTAGTGAATCTTTGTTGCTAAATGTTGTCATTGTTACATTTAAGCAAGTTGCATACATTAATACTCCACATACATAATTGAATAGAATTCATAAAAACTAATGGTGGCTATTATTTATTCTTTTCCATGTTCTAAATACTGTGTTAGTTTGTTTTTTTTTTTTATGTTATATCTATCTAATACCATTCTTGCCTCGAACTCAGAAATCTGCCTGCCTCTGCCTCCCAAGTGCTGGTATTAAAGGCTTACACCACCACTTCCCGGCTGGCTGAAACAATTTTAAAGTGCTTCAATTCATTTAATGGTTCCAAGGAATTTCATAGCCAATGACAGTGGTTACAGGGATAATAATTATAGAAGTCCTATTTTAAGTCATATTTTATATACACTGTATATTATATTTTATATACACAAGTATATTATATATACTCTGAACTAGGGATGATAATAATAATGTTTCTTGCGTTCTAGACCTAGTTTGCTATTGCAGATGGGTATGTAAACAGATAGCTAATGTATAAGTTAGAACATATATAAAATTCCCCATATGCACTTAAATGGAACAAAATCCTCTTCCCAAAGAAATCTTGAAAGGCTTCCTAAAACAATCAGTAATTCAGCTGAGCTTTCAAAAGACAAGTGACAGATAGACAGGAAATATAATACTCTAGTCAAGCAGACTAGTGTATAAAAGTCTCTACTGATGAAAAGAATAGTAGGCCAATGGAGTAAATAACTTATTACAGTGAAGTATAGTGAGGATAGATTAAAGGAGTAGAAACTGAAACATAGACTGGGATCAAATTGCAAAGTAATTTTATGTTGAAATTTAAAATTTGTACTTCATTGTATTGATACTAGGAATAAGTCTAAACAAAGAAGAATATGGTGAGATTTATTGTTTGTTGGGGAAGATATTTTAGAAATACACACATTGAACATCTTTTATACAAATTCTTGGAACAATACTTGTTTGGGCCTTCTAGTTTTCTTAAAAATTTTTGGAATATTTGCAAATATCTAATAAAATATCTTGTGGATTGATCCTACATCTAAAATATAAAATATATTTATTTTCCATATACCGTATACGCTTAGCTTAAAAATTATTTTATGCATTACTTATAATAACTCAGTAGATAAAACAATTTATGATGTAGAATTCTCCACTTGTGGTGTTATGTTTGAGCTGAAAAGATTTACAATTTGTAGCTTTTCAGACTTTTGAACTTTGCATTCGGGAAGCTCAATCTGCTGTTTAGGAACTGGACTCTTCAGGTTCACATTCTAGGTTCTGGATCCCTTACCCAGATATTTTCTCTGTTTTTAAATTTTTCCAAATGTATTCAAATACTGCAACCAATATTACTTTCATAAAATACAAGGTTTCTTTGTTCAGTCCTTGAGCTAGAAATTTCTTATTATCCAGAGTTTTGTTTTGCTTTTCTTTAATACTGACTTCATCCGTTATAGAAAAAGTTATAGAAAAAAAAACAACAACTCCATAACTTTGTGTTACATATTTTTTAAAATGCACTTTTTGAGACATCTTGCCTTTAATTTTGTTGGGAATAGTTTGTGGTTGGCCACTTTGCATTGTCTTACATAGATCAGTGAGCTAGCTTGTCGTGGTTAGAGGTAGCTGTTTTTTATCTTCTAGCCTGCTCTCTTTTTCTTACGTTTCTAATTCAGTACCACTTACTGAGACCCCACCACTATGTCAGATGAAGCCAGTTGCTGCTTCTTAAGGTTCTGTTAAGGTAGAACTTTGTATGTGTATGGGAGTTCTTATTGAATATTTCTCATTTGTTTCCTTAGGAACTGAAGAAAATGAAAAAAAAAATCAATTCACTATGAGATGTCATGGATAAACTAGCTTTTCAAATCCTCTATTATGAAAAACTCCCAGATTCTGGTGTTTCTCTGCCATTTGGAAATTTATTTGGAAGCATCATACCTTATTTGTTCTATGGTGTCTATTAAGGAGCAAACTGAATGAGCCATTCAATTTTATTTTAATTTTTATACTATTTAAAAATAAGTTTTTAATATAAGTATGTCCACTGTCCACCCCCTTTCCTGCCTCCAGCCCCTCCAGGCTCCCTTCCCTTAAATCCCTCTCATGTCCTCCCATCCCCAGGCACTCAAAGGAAAGCAGCCACTTTATTGTAAGAGTGACTGAGAAGCTTTAAGTACACAGTGGGGAGCACTGCTGGGTAGTTTCAGGCTGTGGTAGTCTTAGCCAGTGATGGTCACCAGAACGCCAATTGGACCGACCGTCCTTGCTGTACATAATATCTGCTTTTCAAGGTACAAACGTCCCATTTCATCCTTTCAATTGCTTTGTTATGGCATCTCTTCTATATATTGATAAATTATTTTGCTCACTCTTATTCTGCCTAGTGAAGAGTTATAACCTACCACATTGGATTATGTTCTCAGTAGAAATCTTCTTATGCAAATGACTGTCGGATGAGGTCTATATTTTCAAACCTATGACTATAAATGTCTGAAATGTAAAAACAAAACCAAACCAAACCAATGGAAGGAAGTAACCACCACCTTTCCGTTGGCTAGAGAGACCTCCACAATTTTCATACACTAATCTGCTTGACTAGAGTATTATATTTCCTGTCTACCTGTCATGTGTACTCACGTGAACCTCCCTATACACACTCATAATTAAAAAATAAAGTTATTAGTTGGGCAGTGGTGGCACACACCCTTAATCCCAGCACTCAGGAAGCAGAGGCAGGTAAAACTCTGTGAGTTCAAGGCCAGCCTGGTCTACATAGAGGGAGTTCCAGGACAGCCAGGGCTACACAGAGAAACCCTATCTTGAAAAAAAAAAACAAAATAAATAGATAAATAGATAAAATAACATTTTTTTTAAAAAATAAGAATAACTTCGAGTTCTGATAGGGGTTTTTTTTTTTTTGTGTGTGTGTGTGTGTGTGTGTGTGTGTTGATAAGATAGATATTAAAATCCATTTCTTTTCTTTTTCTATTACCAAATAGAATAAGCAAATAAAAATGAAGCCTGTAGATCAGTTAAATACTATGGACTTATAAGTTTTATAAACATTTTTAAAAAATAGTAAACACTAATGATAAGCATCTATTGGATGTGGTGTGGCTGGTCTCACACACCGTGCTTAGTGATTTTTATGTATTAATTTTATCAACTCTCTACAACAACAACAAGGAGCTTACTCCTATTGCCCCCAAGTATAACACTAATAAATGCCAGTCAGGACTTTACCCCTGTGGAATGCGTGGCTCACCATCTTATCCCAGAGCATACGCATTCACATTGCTCACTCCACACCAGGCATCGACTCCAAGACTTTAATGTTCATCATCTGGAAAAGTAGATATTGTCACTCCAGTTTCAACTAGAAGGAAGGGGCCCAGAGAGGGGCATTTTCTCTCCTATAAATAACTGGCAGAACAGGTCCTCTGCGTTCTAAAATCCTGTTGTTTGACCATGTCACTAATTTACTCCGTCTCAGGGATAATATCTGCTCAGGCCCATTTGCAGTAGAGTTATCTAGCAAGCAATTGTGAGGCTCCTCTAACGGGCCTTGCTTGGGTAGCTCTCCTTTGTTTGCCTCAGGCAGGTGGAGGGTGGGGGTGGGGCCTGCTCTTCTGCAGTGCTTCCCTCTGAACATCTGCAAGTTTCAAGTTCTCTGAGTCACCTTTCACACAGAGGGGAGGGGCTAGGAAGACAGAGAGGAATGCAGAGTTCCAAGAGGTTCAGTGAGCTCTTTCCTGTCCAGCCTGTTTCGTTTTGGACAGTTTTGTTTAAGGAGAATGCACATTGTACCTGTTCACTTAGCAAACAAGCACAGATACCACTAATGTTAAACATGGACTAACAGACAGAATGTTCCTTCTGAGACTTCTGATATGCTGTAGATGATGTTGAACTACAATAATATTTTTTGAAGATTTAATTTAATTTTAAAAATTATGTGTATTAGTGTGTGTGTGTGTGTGTGTGTGTGTGTGTGTGTGTGTGTTTATACATTTAAATGGAGGTATTAGTGGAGGCCAAAAGAGACCATTGGGTCACCCGGAGCTGAAATCATAGGCAATTGTTAACCCCCCAACAAGGGAGATAGGAACTGTACTTTGGTCCTCTGTGAGAACAGTATGTGCTCTTAACTAAGGAGCTATCTTTCGAGCTCCATAAGTAAACAAATTAGAAGGCAGAATTGAGATCCTCTTTAGAAGATACTACAAATCCGAGAACATACAAAACCAAGAATACCAACTCTTCTCTCTAGCTTTGCCAAGAAAGGGAAGATCTCAATTTGTCTCTTTCATGGGGGGCGGAGGGGAGAAGAAACTCCTCAGTGAGATCTTCTGCCTTCTGTACCATGACATGCAGGTGTGGGTGAGCTATTTCTGAGACAGGAATGACATAACTGTGGGATGTGACTAAACCTTTGGGAAACTGCTGGACAGATAACTGAACAGGTGAGCCTTAAGGGTCTGATGTGTGTGTCTGATGTGGCAGAGCATCGGAGGTACCAGACATCAGACAGACTAAAGATGATAACCACAGATACCATCTAAACAGAGTTGCTCTCTTAACCAAGTAGGTAAAGGGGTATGCAGAGAGGAAAAGTATGAGTGAGATTATATTTCTTCTAATCCAGATTCCCTCTCAGCTTTCCTCTTATTCCAAGAAACAACCCCTGAAATAAGAGATACCAAGTCTGCTCTTAAGTCCCATTTTGATATAAAGGAAGAGTATTCTGGGTCTAAAATGGCAGCTATTTCTACTTAGCACTGCTTTATTGTATACATGTAACCATGGGTACATGCTACATAGAAATACAGATTATTCAATTATAAGTTATCTTTGCCCAACATATTATAAAGTTCACACTCAAATATATGTGTCACCCATGTTCTATTGAAAGAAATTCAATTTAAACTCAGATCATTTGAGAAAATGGGGCCTTGCTATCGTTATTCCAAATCTTCATTCATGGCTGTGACACATGCTGATGGAATGAGACATGGGAGTTAGAATCTGGATACCAGCAATAAAAGTCTTGCTCCACTCTGTGAGGCTTCGAGCAGAGTTGTCTTCCCTCACAATGCAGTGTCTTTCCTGGTAAGCTGAGAGTAAGAGTGTCTCCAGGGGCTATGGAAAAGCATGCATGAGGTAACACAAACAAAAAAAGCCTTTGTAAAGATGGAATCCGATCATGGAGCTGGAGACACCTGGGTCACCTTAGAGAACTGATGCTTTGTCTTCTGTATAATGGGGAATTACAGAAGTTTATGTAGAGAGGGGATTGAAATTATTTCCTTGGCTTCTCCCAAAGTTTCCTTCTCCATTTAAGCTAGCTAGTTTCCAGTATTTTGGTCTCCTGTCCACTATTCTACACCTATTCGTTTCTAGACGTAGAACAAGAAGGAAGTTGTTGACAAGTAACAGATTCCTCAGAGGTGGTGGACCCATGGAGGCAGTTAGGTTGGATTGGGGTAACTAAACACCTGATTATTTGATTCTTTTACACACCTAGCCATATCTCCATTTCAGAGAAGTTAAAAGTCATACATCTAGAATCAGACTTCCCATGTTTAAATCTCCCTTTGCCCCTTTTGGTGTGAACTTGGGCAAATTATAAAGTCTTTTGTGCCTCATTTTTTTTTCATATAAAGACAATGATTGTCTCATAAGGTTGTTAAAACGATTAAATGAATTAGCATGAGTGGAGTATGTAAAACAGAACATAATCCACAGCTACATAATAATGTTATGCTTATAGGCATTTTAAAAAGGCGTTTTTGGTGTTTCCATATTGACTTGGAGTGGCTTAGAAGACACTGTTAGGAGAGATGGCTGACTCAGGGGGGTTGCTATGCAAGCCTGGCAACCTGATTCAGTCCTTGGGACCCACGTAAAGGGAAAGGACATAAATGACCACAGATGTGCAATGGCATAACCCCTGCCTCTCTCTCTCTCTCTCTCTCTCTCTCACACACACACACACACACACACACACACACACACACACACACAGATACACACACATTAATAAATAAATTTTTTCAAAAGAAGACTCTAGAGGAGATTATCAGAGGGCAGATTCTTCCCAAGTGAGCCATGTGACCACTGATGGTGAAGCTCTTCCCAGTGGACCCCCTCACTGCTGCATTTTTGTCCTTTTCTTCTCTGTATTATTTGTGCCCATCCCCACGGTCTTTAGAGCCTCACGTGGTACCTTCTGAGGCACAGCATCTTTCCCAGCGTCAGTTCCATGTAGTGCAGGCCCCTTATTTCAGCTGTTAGCAAAAGCTGAGTCTTTGGTGGTTGTCCTGACTAAGCCTCTGCCAAAGAGGTGTTCTGCCTAAGACTAGTGTTCTTCTCATAGTGACACATGTCCCTGGACAGTTCCTGTCCTCAGTCTATTTTCTTTCTTTCTTTCTTTCTTTCTTTCTTTCTTTCTTTCTTTCTTTCTTTCTTTCTTTCTTTCTTTTTGTTTTTTTGTTTTGTTTTGTTTTTTGAGACAGGGTTTCTCTGTATAGCCCTGGCTGTCCTGGAACTCACCTTGTAGACCAGGCTGGCCTTGAACTCAGAAATTTGCCTGCCTCTGCCTCCCAAGTGCTGGGATTAAAGGTGTGCTCCACCATGTCCGGCTCAGTCTATTTTCTGTTGCTAATAATACAATATCACAGTCTAGATAAGGGATGAAGAAAATGTGGTTATTTCGGCTTACCACCTAGCTCTGGGATGGCTAGACTGTAAGGTAAATCTACATATATGGTTTTTTTTTTGTTTTTATTGCTTATTTTTTGTAGAATTGCTAAACTGTTTTCCATATGGTTGCAATAATCATATTTTACAAAATTTCCATAGGGTTAGCGATGTTGAACATGTTTTCATGTGACTTTTGGCTATTTGTATTTCTTCTTTTGCTAAATGCTTATATGAATCTATTGAATAATTAAATTGTTGAGTCATTTTTAATTGGTATTGGGTTTGGTTTTGCCTGTTGAGATTTTGGAATTCCTTGAGTAATCTATGTCAGTTTCTTGTCAGTTGTGAACGTTGCAATGATTTTCAAGCGTACTAATTGTTTCTTCTGTTTAATCTATCCTGTTATCTTTACCTCCTGTATAGCAGTTTTAAAATTTCCTGAGTCAACTTCAACTCAAGAATTTCTATTTTCAAAAGTCTTTTAACCTTTTCTGTTAAACTGTTAAGCCATTTCTTTGTGTTTGCATTGAGATTGCAAGATTATTCAGTGTCTTTAAAATAGTCATTTTAAATTCCTCGTCTGAGGACTCCCTGTACTGATTCCCTCTTAGTCAACTTCCAGCACTTTATTTTGGGCTTTAAATATACATGATTTCATAACAGTTGGTGATGTGTGTAATGTGTGACATTATCAAGGCATTAACCAATCTGTTATCTATTTTATTTCCTAATTTGACTCTCCCCATCCACTTCCATAAATTCTAAACAGGTTTTCTCTTTTCTCTGAACCCATGTTCATTCCCACCATTTCAACACTAGATGGTGCCCAAGACCAGATTTTTCCCAGAAGTTGGTTGTAGGTGAGTTGCGTTATTTCAATACTAGAAGGCAATCTTAGTCCAGATTTATATGAAATACCCCATTGGTGTTCTGTTCAGAAAGAAATAGCAGAGTACAGGAAAGACTTATCTATTCCTACAAATATATTCCTGGGTCCAGGGTAGGCCTGATTGCCTCATATACAGTAAATTGTCATTGGACACAAGATTGTGCCTGACTCTAGATACTCACTGTGGATAGAGTGAACCTAGGTTTCTATGTGATACCTGTGAATACCAATCTCACCAAGTCAGCTATGAGCCTATGCTCCACCAGCACAGTTCTCTGTTAGGACCAAAGCCTATGATGCTGTGAACTGCTTACTATAGTGACCTTGAGATCCAGAGCTACTAGAACAGTCTTAGCTGTTATTGGCTAAAAGTGAGGTCCAGTAGAAGCAGACTGCATGTTTTTTCCTAGAACTGTGGTTGTTCATAGACAGGCCTAGGGATGGGACACACCCAGTGTCAGGTGTCACCACCACTAAGTTCCAGGGCAAAACAAAACAAAAACAAACAAACAAACACACAACAACAACAAAAACCTTATGCTTGCTATTATGTCCTATTCCCACTGAGAAAAAAAAAAGTCTTGAAATAAGCTTTACAGCTTGAGATTGGGAAGGCAGCCTGCAGGCCACACACTTTGGTGTTATTAAGCTAGATGACATGCATGAGTCACAAACTACAAGGACCTATGCAGCCTCAAGGTATGTTGGTGTTCACAGTGGAGCTGATGATGACGCAGATCAAAACACAAGTCTGTCCCACTAGGGCACAAATCTCAACCACATCTGAGGTTTCATAGCCTTTTCTAGGAGTTTGGGCCTTGTGATATCTGTGTTGCCTGAGGACAGAGATAGGCGGTAGAAACAGTCTCATAGCTTTGAAGGGTGTTATTCAGTTGGATTGCAGCTGTAGAATCCTGTATCTTAGATAGGAGATGACTGTAGCCTAAGTCAACATTACACATAGAACAGATGCATTCAAAACTGTTCAATACCTTCAACACACAGGTCTGTACCCGATGCTAGGGCCAATCTGGAGTTTCTATGAACTCAAGGCCTTCAGTTTTTACTGAAGTTTTTACTGTGGTGGATCAGGCACTGTGGTTGGAGAAAAAGCCTTTCCTCCCTTTAGTTTCTGCTCCCCAATGGGAAGAGTTCTGCTTTCTGTCAACTGACATTGTAAGCGATGTGGGTGAAACAACCTGCTCCCTGACCTAACACAGGTCCCCTGGTTCAGGCCCCAGTGTTAGCCATGTGTTAAGGATTGTGGGGCTTTGCTCGACACTGTGCTTCACTAGGATGGGCCTGCTGTTGGTTTTTCAGTCTGAGGACTGGACTCTCCTTATCCAAAGCTAGAGGTGTGTTTCTCCCTGCAGGGTTGCTTACACTTGGGGTGCAGGTGGTCCTGGCAATTTGCTTCCCTGTGTCCTTTTGTTTTGTTATACTAAAAACAGGTAGGGTAAGGTCTTGCTTTGTTTCCTTTGTTGCTTGGAAGAGAGTTTATCATATGAACAGCTACTCAGCTTGGTGTGTCTACAGGGAGAGAGAGATGACCAGAAGAGCTTATCAGGCATCACCTTGCTCCTCCTTA
>LR749806.1:1023567-1033457 GCA_902729485.2 Mus minutoides | reverse complement strand
CTGTGTCCGCTGGGCTCAGAGGAAAGATGGCGCAGCGGCGCGGGGGTTCTGGCTGGGAGAGGCCCAGCCTCCGGTGGGGCGGAGTTCTCAGTTCCTGCCCCTGGGAGGAACTGCTGACCTGCTGCTCCCAAAACCACCTCTGCACTCACGCGTAACCCCAATGCGATCTTAAAGTCCTGGGGTGTCCCTAGCTGTGTCCACTGGGCTCAGAGGAAAAACTAGATTTCTTTTTTAAAAAAATATTTTCATTACATTTATTTATTTACTGATTTGGGGAATTGGGAATATGCACATGCAAAGAACAGCTTAGGGGAATCTGTTCTCTTCTTCCACCACATGGGGCCTGGTATTGACCTCATATGGATGGCAAGTGCCTTTATCAGCCAAGTCATATCACTGGCCTACCATGGGTTTTTATATCAACATAATCAGACTAAGATATAACCCCATTCAAAAGCAAATATTACAAAATGATTACTCAGAAACTCAAATCAGTGTGTATGTACCTATTTTGTTTTACTTAATGATTATTTTTGTGGGTGTAAACATACATAAATCAGAGATGTATGGCTCAATGGACTGCCATGATGTGAAAACATCTTTGCCCACAAACACCGGGGGCAAGATGTAGATCAGCATTGCCATTCAGGAAGCTTCTAGTAGCATCCATAAGCGTTGTGTTGTATTGTATTGCACTGTATTGTGATGTAATGCACAGTATTGATCTGAGACAGGGCCCATATATTCCAGGCTGGCTTCAAACTTGCTGTGTAGTTTAGGATGATCTTGAACTTCTAATCCTTCTGCCTTTACTGTCCAAGTACTGGGATTATAGGCATTCTCCATCATAGCTGTTTTATGTGGTGCTGTCAATCAAATCTAAGGCTTTGTACATGCTAGGCTACATCCCCACCCTTTCCACATAAGCCTTCTTAATCAGTTCCTCCCTCCTATTCTGAAGTTAAGTACCATCTTCACATCTTACATTATAGGCTAGTTTTGAGTCCTTTTAATGTTTATATAAAAATAATCTAGTTCACATTTTGGATGTGTCCCTTTTGCCTAATTATATAGTAGTGGGATCCATCTATGTTTAAAATGTAATCCCACTTTTAATCCCAGAATTCAGGAAGCAGAGGCAAGTAGATCTCTCTATGAGTTCGAGACCAGTCTGATCACAGAGTGAGTTCCAGGACAGGCAAGGCTACAAAGAGTAAACCAGTCTCAAAAGGGGGGGGGTGAGAAGGGGGAGGAATTAGATATATTTATAGTTTATTTCCATTTCTGAATAGTGATCCATTATAGTATCCTAAATTTTTTAGCCAAGCTATTGTTGACAGACATTGATGTTTCTATTTGGCTATTATGAATGATGACATAATATTTTGTACATCTTTCTAGGTACACATTATTTTTGCTTCTGTAGTTAAAGCTTAAAAAAATGGATCACTGGATAAGTGTGGCAATTTTAAGTTAAGTTCATAAATTCTTCAATCCTCCTCCCTTCAGAAGCTTTCTAAATCCATAACCCTCACACGTGAGCTGTAGTGACTCACCACGTCTAATGAACAGAATAGAAGTCATAGTGTGTTGTGTCCAAAAATAGATCAAATAGGCATTGTAGATAAGGGAAACCAATTGTCATCCCAGGAGAACATTTGAGCTTCTCTTTAGAGAGGTCTATACAATGAGAAGCCAAGGCCTTCTAGGGACAGTTGTGTGACTGAGTCATCTCGAAAGGAAGGTCTCCAACTCTATTCAAGTCTGCAGAGAGCAGATATCTATTGAAAACTCATGAGAGATCATCAGCCTGAAAGCATGCAGATGAGTCTCCAACACATTCCTAACACACAGAAACACCACGAACACATATGCATTGCTTCCAGTCACCCAGCTGTGGAGATGATGTTACCAGAATACTTTTTATGTACATGCTCAACCTTAGTGGCTATCTTTTTTTTTTCCAACCAATTGTGTTTGAGATTTTGTGTGTATGTGCTGTTCCAAATCCGTGGTGACATTTAGAATCAACAGAATTTTCAGTTTTAGCCCTAAGGGTGGGTGAGCTACTACATGCACTGTGGTTTGAATTTGCATTTCTGATGACTGAGGAAGTGGAGAGCTTTTTTGTGGTAACTGGGCTTTTGAACTTTTAGATACCATTTCTTTCTTTCTTTCTTTCTTTTTTTTTTTTGAGATTTGAACATTTGGGTATCATCATTTGCTGCAGTCTTTCCTATTCAGTTTTCTATCTTCCTATAAGGGATCATAGGGTACCCATATACATAAATTTTTTTTAAAAGTCTGTTTTAAAAGAGCTTTTGGGTTGTAGCTTGCCTTTTTGTTCTCTTACCAATACTGGTTGATGAGCTGACACTTTTTATTTGTTTTTGAGACATTTAACATTTGTTTATTGTGTGTGTGAAAACACCAAAACATCTTATTTTATGTGTATCCAGAAAACTCTTGTGTCAGAATATATTTTTTATCAAAAAAAAATTTTTTTTGTCATGGTCTCACTGGCTAGTCTCACTATGTAGACCAAGCTGGTCTTAAAACTCACAGAAATCTACTTGCCTCTACTGGGATTTAAGGGCATACAGCATGCTTGCTCGGATTTTAGGGGAGCCATATATTTATATAGATTTCCATATATTTCTATTTGTATGGAAAATCATGGAAGTTAATTCTGGCTTTATCTTAAAGATATGGAGAGCTAGAAATGGAGTTGCTAAAAGTTGGGTGCAGCTGGTGATCTAGTGAACTCAAGGGTGTTTACATATTTTTGCAGAGTTTTGTTTGTAAGGATCCTAGTGAGAGCTCACAAGGAAAATTGTAAGACCCAGTTCAAGTTTTTCCCCTTTCCTTGGTTAGATGAGAATGATAAGCACCGTCCTCTGCCAAGAATCCACCTGTCCTATCTATCCTGTCTGATCCTATCCCTCTAAGACAGAATGCTTAAGCAACAAAGACAAATGGAAACATTGTATCCCTAGGCAGTTTAGAGACACATTTGCCAATGGGAGGAGCAAAGGGGAAAAAGTGCACCTGGGAGAAAGGAAGGAACAGAGTTTAGAGTTCACAGTAAATGTGGAGGAAGGGCAGTAGCATCAGTGGAGGCTTCTAAGAAGTAGTGTCTGATCGAAATGGAAACCTAATTAGCATATCAGAGACCCTCCCTTGCCATTGTGACTGCTCCAGCAGGACACAGCTGCAGCAAAATAGACAATGAGCCATGGTGGGTACATTTCTCTATGCCTTAGTTTCATTTTCGGTTTCAGGTGCAAAATAGCTCCCAATAGCAATTTAAGGAAATGTCTTTGAGCTTACAGTTTGAAGGAAGATGGTCCATCCTGAGACAGCTATTTGCATTAATCTGTGCCCAGGAGCAGGAGGACTTGGATGCTTGTGCTCAGCTTGCTTTCTCTTGGCTGTTCAGTCCAGGACCCCAGTCCATGTAATGGTACTGTACACTTAAGGTGGTGCGTCCCACCTTAATTAAATAAATCAAGAGAGTCCCTTACTTAAACTAAATGATCCCTCAGAGGTGTGTCTGGGGGGCTTGCCTGCTAAATCATTCAAGAGCCAGTCAAGCAGTTGGCGATCAAGAGTAGCCATTATAGGCTCTATTAGGAAGGACCAAAATCAAAGAAGATCCATGCCACTGCTGGATCTGAAGCAGAGCACCTGACTACAGTGAAGACATGGCTGAGATGCTGTAAAGAACAGAGCTGCACGGTGGCCTTACAAACGAGGGAAGGGTGCACGCAGCAGTCACTGTTCTGAGTCTCCCAAGTCAGGACAATGTCTGAATCAGAAGAGATTTTTTTTTTCTTTTTCTTTTTTTATTGGATATTTTCTTTATTTACATTTCAAATGTTATCCCCTTTTTAGTTTCCCCTCCAAAAATCCCCTATCCTCTCCCCCCTCCCCCTGCTCCCCAACACACCCACTCCCATTCCCAGTCCTGATAGTCCCCTATACCGGAGCATAGAACCTTCACAGGACCTAGGGTCTCTCCTCCCATTGATGACCTACTAGGCCATCCTCTGCTACATATACTGCTAGAGCCAAGTTCCACCTTGATTGGTGGTTTAGTTCCTAGGAGCTCTGGGGGTACTGGTTAGTTCATATTGATGTTCCTCCTATGGGGCTTCAAACCCCTTCAGCAACTTGGGTACTTTCTCTGTCTCCTTCATTAGGGACCTTGTGCTCCTTCCAATGAATGATTGTGAGCATCCACTTCTGTATTTGCCAGGCACAAGCAAAGGCCCTTAGGAGACAGTTATATCAGGCTCCTGTCAGCAGGCTCTTGTTGGCATCTGCCATAATGTCTGGGTTTGGTGGTTGTTTATGGGATGGATCCCCAAGTGGGGCAGTCTCTGGGTGATCGTTCCTTCAGTCTCTGCTCCGAACTTTGTCTCTGTAACTCCTTCCATGGGTATTTTGTTCCCCCTTCTAAGAAAGATTCTGAGCTTCTGGGCTAATATCTACTTATCAGTGAGTGCATATCATATGTGTTCTTTTGTGATTGGGTTACCTCACTCAATATGATATCCTCCAGATCTATCCATTTGTCTAAGAATTTCATAAATTCATTGTTTTTAACACCTGAGTAGTATTCCATTGTGTAAATTACCACATTTTCTGTATCCATTCCTCTGCTGAGGGACATCTGGGTTCTTTCCAGCTTTTGGCTATTATAAATAAGGCTGCTATGAACATAGGGGAGCATGTGTCCTTATTACATGTTGGAACATCCTCTGGGTATATGCCCAGGAGAGGTATTGCTGGATCTTACAGTAGAAATATGTCCAATTTTCTGAGGAACCACCAAACTGATTCCCAGAGTGGTTGTACCAGCTTGCAATCCCACCAGCAATGGAGGAGTGTTCCTCTTTCTCTACATCCTCACCAGCATCTGCTGTCATCTGAGTTTTTGGTCTTAGCCATTCTGACTGGTGTGAGGTGGAATCTCAGGGTTGTTTTGATTTGCATTTCCCTGATGATTAAGGATGTTGAACAGTTTTTCAGGTGCTTCTCAGCCATTCAGTATTCCTCAGTTGAGAATTCTTTGTTTAGCTCTGTACCCCATTTTTAGTGGGTTATTTGGTTTTCTGGAGTCCAACTTCTTGAGTTCTGTATATATATTAGATATGAGCGCCATATCAGATTTAGGATTGGTAAAGATCTTTTTGCAATCTGTTGGTTGCCTTTTGGTCTTATTAACAGTGTCCTTCGCCTTATAGAAGCTTTGCAATTTTATGAGGTCCCATTTGTAGATTCTTGATCTTACAGCACAAGCCATTGCTGTTCTGTTCAGGAATTTTTCTCCTGTGCCCATATCTTCGAGGATCTTTCCCACTTTCTCCTCAATAAGTTTCAGTGTCTCTGGTTTTATGTGGAGTTCTTTGATCTACTTAGATTTGAGCTTTGTACAAGGAGATAAGAATGAATCAACTTTCATTCTTCTACGTGCTAACCACCAGTTGAGCCAGCAACATTTGTTGAAGATGCCGTCTTCTTTCCACGGGATAGTTTTCACTCCAGTGTCAAAGATCGAGTGACTATAGATGTGTGGGTTCATTTCTGGGTCTTCAATTCTGTTCCATTGATCTACCTGTCTGTCGCTGTACCAGTACCATGCCGTTTTTTTATCACAATTGCTCTGTAGTACAGCTTGAGGTCAGAGATGGTGATTCCACCAGAGGTTCTTGTATTGTTGAGAATAGTTTTTGCTATCCTAGGATTTTTGTTATTCCAAATGAATTTGCAAATTGTCTTCTCTAACTCTGTGAAGAATTTAGTTGGAATTTTGATGGCGATTGCATTGAATCTGTAGATTGCTTTCAGCAAGATAGCCATTTTTACTATATTAATCCTGCCAATCTCTGAGCATGGGAGATCTTTCCATCTTCTGAGATCTTCTTCAATTCCTTTCTTCAAAGACTTGAAGTTCTTATCATACAGATCTTTCACTTCCTTAGTTAGTTAGAATCACACCAAAATATTTTATATTATTAGTGACTATTGTGAAGGGTGTTGTTTCCCTAATTTCTGTCTCAGCCTGTTTATCCTTTGTGTAGAGAGAGGCTACTGATCTGTGGAGACTGAAGGCCTCCTTTGCTCTATTACTACATGAACTGCACCCAGAGCCAGCAACTACAGCTAAAGAAGCTACACAGAGATGATACTACTGTGTCCAGGTAAAGCCAACCAAAACGATGCCCTAAAATCTTCAAGAAACAGTCTTTTTTTACTACGAAAGCCCTATAAAATTCATATAGATAACAGATCAGCCAGTTGTCCAAATGCTAATTCATTGATACTAAAACATTCAAAAATTAGTTAACGTGGTACCTCAAATGGAGCACAATAACTCAAGGGACAGAGGAAAAGAAAAAAAAAAACATTCATAAAGATGCCTGGAAATGATCCAAAATAAGAAGTCCAAGGAAAAATCTCAAGACTAAAAGGAATAGACAATTCAACGATACCAGGAAATATATCTGAATTAAGGACCAGAAAAATGATCAGAATTAAAAATTAAACACAGAGGTAGAGATCGTTAAAAAAAAAAAAGAAGAACCAGATTGAAATATCACCAGCTGAAGAATTCAATAGAACATTGTTTTTTAAGTATAGCTGACAACTTCAATAAAAACCTAGATCAAGCAGAAGAGTTTCTGAACCTTAAGGTTGAATCTTTGAAATAAGATGAGTCAGATAACCATACGAACAAGGAAGAAAGGGGTGCAGTTAGATGAATTATGCAATTCAGATTCTTTCAGAACTTTGGGAGAAGCGCTGCAAAGTGAGGTCTCAGAAAAAACTATGCAGAGGAACCCAAAGCCAAGCATATATTCAGAGCACAGCCTGGGCAAGTAACCCGTACTGCAGCATGGGCATTGCTAGGAAGGTTTTGGATTTATTATTCACTGTAATTAACCACAGCAACAGCAAACTTAGAATACAACTTGGAGTGTGGATTAATAGGAATCCCTCTACTACTGTCTGAATGAATGATCTTATCCCGTTATCAAGGAAGTGCTTTAAATCAGTGGACGAGAAGGCCCAGAAGTGAACAACTTCTGACCTGAGACCTTAGTTATCCCTTAACATGGCCGGGTAGCGAAGCCAATGTCACATGTTCAACTGTAATCTCAGAAACTAGAAATAAACAAAGTTACATTTCTAACCAAGAACTAAGACTCTGCCAGACTAAGGGAGGTTGGAAAAAAGTCTGAATTTTAATGCCAGCATATTTGACAAAGAACATATAAAAATGAACATAGTACACACTGCCCACTCTTTTCAGAGGCTCTGGGAACGTTAGGAGGTGAGGTGAGGCTGGAGAAGCAGCTCACAGGGCGCATATGCTGAGGGACTCCATCCTTTTCCAGGTTCCTCTTCCTGGATGGTTTTGCTTCCTGCTGCTATGACCCGAAGGAACTCCCCCACCACAAATCCCCTCACAGAGCAACAATGCCCTGTGCACACAGCACCAAGAGAACCGGCCCCTGGCCTTCTGAAACTGTGGTCCTGAATACATTTCCCCTCTTTTCAATTGTTGTCATGTACTTCATACAGTAATGTGAATGTAACTAACACAGAAAACTGTTCCCAGAGAAGTGGGATGATTGTTACAGCAAACAGAAGACCAAGAGAACTCTCACAATGTTGCTGCAGTTGCTCTAGACCCCTGAACCTTCATGTTAGCATTGCAACATTTCATTCTTCTATGTTAGGAAGATGCAACAGACCCACCACCAACCCCAGTCAGGTATGAGTAATTTCAGAAAAAAAAAAAAAAAAGATCTCTAACTCAGAACCCCTGGAAGGTGAGGAATAAATTGTTGGGGGATTGGTAATTTGTTCATCCCTAAAGGAAGTAGACATCTTTAGGGAAAATGTTAACTCACCTTGAAAGTATCCTGTCATTTTTGTTTTAGGTCAAACTTTTTTGGGGGGGGGAGGGAGTGGGGGAGCTGAAAGTAAAAGTAAAGTAACAGTAAAGAGTACAAAGTAAGAAATTAAGAAGTAAGGGAAACTGCCCGTGTGTCCCTGTGTCCGTGTGTCCGTGTGTCCGTGTGTTTGTAAAGGGGATTTCCCTCACAGGTGTCTGCTTCAACTGCTTGCTAATGTTTGTGTCTGGTTACCATCGGTAACATTGTCTCTCTTCTCACCCTTCCTTTATGATGGAGATGTTTTCCCTATATGTTCAAAATACATCATCTTTCTTATTTTACAGAAGATCACAGCTAAAGGTTGGCCACTAAGGAGACTTTGAACTTGGAATTTTGAGAAAAGATGGAGCTGCGTGCTTATGGAGATGCATAGGGATAAACCAAATACATTTTTTGCACTATGAGATGAACATGAGCCTTTGGGGTCAGAGATGGAACATTATGGCTTGAATATGAATTGTCACTTACAGACCCTTATGCTGGGGGCTCTTTATCAGCCAGTGACCTTTGGGACTATGACTGGATCCTGAGGGCTATGACCAATGCATTGGATTCATAATATGACAGGAGGACAAAAAAAGAAAAGGAAATGTCTAGTTAGAGGAAGTAGGCCTAGGTAGGGGGTAGACATCTTATCCGCCCCTCCCCCACCCCTGTTTTGCTTTTCCTGGCTGCTGTGGGGTGAGCATCCTCTGCCCCTCCCCCACCCCTGTTTTGCCTTTCCTGGCTGCTGTGGGGTGAGCATCCTCTGCCACGTGCTCTTGCTGCTGCTATGTCCTACCTTAATTCACAACCCAAATATGGTCCAGCCATTCTGGTGACCCCCTTCTTTGGGGAAGTAATAGAGCATGTATTGAGTAATCTGACATTTTATGAGTCTGGCCAAAGAATTCTGTATTAATTAACTTTCTTATTGTTTTAACCAAGATGCCAGAGGAGAGGCATTATCTCTGGAAGGGTGACCCCAAATATATCTTTTCCCCTTTAAATTATTCCTTTCAGGTGTTCACCACAGTGATGGGAAGTTTGATGAGCACAGTCCTTCTGGGGTCTATTGACATATATCCTATGGATAATAACACATAGGTAGCATTTTTGGCTCGTAGAAGGCTTTGATCATCTAGAGAAGGTTGTGTCCTGGTACTGCCTGACCTTAGGTCATACAGAAACAAGTTTTTGATGGTTAACATGAATTTGATTGGATTGAGATCGGGGAGTGCGTTTCCAGAAAGGGTTAATTCATGAGGGTCACCACCTAATGGATGAGTTAATTCTCTGATGTATGCATACTATGATGCTATTGTTTGGAGGGAATGTAAGGGAGGAGGTGTGACCAAGTTGGGGAATGTAAGACACTGGGGTATGTTTTAGAGATATGTCTTGCCCTGGCCTCTTCCTGTATCATCCTTTACTGTTTTCCCTTGTAAAATTAACAACTTCCATACTTGCTCTCCCACAGTCTACTAAAGTGCAGGAAGCTAAGGAGTCATAGACTGAACCATGACTCAAGAAAAAAACTACTCTTCCTTGAAGTTTTTCCCTCTGGCATCTTGGTTAAAACAGTAAGAAAATTAATTAGTACAGAGTTCCTTGGCCAAACCCATAAAATGTTGGAATACTGAATACATGCTCTATTATTTCCCCCTAAAGAAGGGGTCACCAAGCTGCATGCCCCCCTGCTGTACCCCAAATCTGCTGGAGCAGTACCCACCCCTTTATTTCTTCCCAGCAGCCCTCAAGTATCTACAGTATGCTAGGTCCTGTCAGTGCACGAAAGCATTCATAGAGGAAACCAAAACCTCATAAATACCCATCCCCCACAAAATAGGAACACTCAATGCTTGCTCCAGTCTTCTCCGTGAGAGCAAGTCTGATGCAATATCTGCCTGTGTCTGGTGTGTTGAGGGCACTCTGGAGCAGTAG